>QEOQ01000663.1:410464-502602 GCA_010279815.1 Brachionus plicatilis | reverse complement strand
TTATTAATAATTGAAAAAAAAAAAAAAATCAAAAAGCTAAATAAATATTTTACTCTACTTGTCATATAAATCCACTAATTTTTTGCATAAAAAAGACGATTTGGTCAAGTCTCTAGGCGACTCATTTTTAATTGTTTCCGAGTCGCTAGTCTTGCTCTCGTTTGATTCATCATTACCACTGTCATCCTTGCGATTTTTCAACGAAACCCTAGTATTAATAAAACCCTTATTTTTGCTCAAATTGGACTTTTTAACAGAATTTTGATTCGACTGACCATTCGAGATTAGATTAGCCGACGACACTGACATGTTCTTTTTAAGCGACGAATTTTTCACCTCATCCTGGCTCATGTGTGCCGCAATATTTGACTTGTAGAGCCGCTCGAAAACCGAAGTTTTGGCCGTGCCACTGTTGTACGCTGTCTGAAAAACATTGTCATCATTTTCGTCACCAAGCGCTCTGTGGTCGGGCTCTTCGCCCGAGCTCGAACAAGAACTGCTATTTTTGCACAAATTTTTGCTCAAATTTTTCATCGAATTGGCCTTTTTGCTCAGTCGCTCAAAAACATCCTTTTTGCTCTCAGCCAAATTTTTGACCGTGCCATGAGACTTTCTTCTACTCTCTTCACTCGACCGGGTGCTCGTGTTGCTCGAGCTTTTCAAAATGCCCGCCGGCTTTATGTCCGGACACGGATACAAATAGCACGCGGGCACCGTCGTGCACCCAGCCGCATGTGTCCCAGGCCTGGCACTTTGCTTCAAGCCAGCAGTTGATTTTAGTTTGTCGCGGTTCTTGGCGTCCAAAGAGCGAAGTCGATTGAGATTGGCGGAGGCAGACGGCCCATTGGCAACAGAGCTGGTCGACTCGCGTCTGGCCTTAGCCACCACACTGTTCACCACAGCCACCTCGTTTTCCTCTTTTTTCTTTATCTCATAGCTGGCCTTGGAGCTGAGCGAGCTGGAGCTTTTGGTGCATGCTTTAGCCTCGCTGGTGGCAGTGGGGTTGACGGACAGCCTGTCGAAGACAGTGGCGCGAGCCTTGGCCTCGCTTTTCGACGGGCCCGTCATCGAGTTTGACTTTTTGAGCAGCTTGGCCTTGTCGTGCACTTCCTTGCTCCTGGTCTCGTTGATTGTGTGGCTCCTGGCCACGGTGGCGTTCGCCTCCTCGCTCACCATCGACAATGGTCTGTGTCTGGCCTGGCTGTTTTCATCTGACTCGGAACGGGCCGAGCACTGCGAGTACTCGCTGTCGTACCCGGTGCCATCGCCTTTCAGTTCAGTGGATGTGGAGTCAAAGCCGTCAGAGAACAATGTGCGCCGCTTGCGGATGGCTGACACATAGGGCTGGCGAGCCGAGCCACAGTCGGCTTCGCACGACAATTTGGCGTAGCTGGCCGGCTCGTAGTACGAACTGGACAGGCTAGGCGGCGAATAGACCGAAGTGTAGAGGCATTTGTAGGAAGGAGATGGACAGGTGAATTCGGCGCTAGGATTTGTGTTCCGAGCGCTCACTATGGGTCCTGAGTAAGTGGTTGTTGGCGAAGTGTATGAGTAAGGCTGGTACTGGGTTGATTGTAGGCGCTGGTATTCTTTTAGTTTATTCATGAAGTTGGTGCACGCTTTTTCCACTATTGGATCAGGCTTGGGCTCTGTGGTGCCATTTTGGCGCATCGCACTCTCGTAAGTGTTGTCTGCGCGGTACACTGGTGCCGCGTTGCCATGGTCCTGGTGTAGTTGGTAATTTTTTTCATTGTCTCTGTGAGAGGTGGAAAAAGATCTTATACGATCTTGGACACTAGGACTCGAGAGTGTTTCACTTTTGCTCTGGTCCAAAGTTGAGCTTGGCACATCTCGCTCAACAGACTTGGTGCCTGTTCGGCCACCATTAGGCCTAGTGGTCGCACTTTTACTGTTTTTTATTTCGATTGGAATTATTCTGGACACTGGCTTGGCACTTTGAGTGACAGAACCTGCGGGTTTTTTGTCATTTTCGGCGCTTTTGGCGCAACTTTTTGTCCTGGCCGATTGTGGAGTGGGCGAGGGTGGTATGGGCGGTTTGTTAGTGGGCGGACTGATGGTCACTTTGTTCTCTGGTTGTTTTGGTGGTCGTGTCTTTGAGTTGAGCACTTCTAGTTTGATAAGCTTGGGCTTGGACTGATGCGATGGTGACGCTGGCGGCGAGTTGTGCGCCGAGCCATTCGAGTCCGAAATGGTGGGACTGGTGCAAGTGGAATTTGTTTTGGAATTGTCTAGGTCTAAATGGCGGGCTTTGTCGGGCTCGACGAGAAGAGCACCGGTGTCCGCCGGGTCCAGTTGCGGACTCAGCGAGCCGAGGAATTTTTTGGCCAAGCTGGACGAGCTGAACGGCTTGTTGGTGTCCGCTCGGCTCTCGGACGCAGAGCGAGATGTTAGATCGGTTTTGTTGGGGTCGACGCGCGCCGATCGCCGCTTGATAAAACTCGACACGCTCTCTTTGACGGCGGGGTCAGGCGGCGCCGACGACCCGCTCAGTTTGCGCGCCATGTAAGGGCTCTTTTGCCGATTGAGCACAAATGTCGGCGTGGCCGGACCCGAGCCGGTCTGGTCCAAATTGTGCGACGATTTGGACTTGCAGAACGCGTCGAATCGCTCCAGGGCTGCTTTGACGTACGGGTCGTCGTCTTTGGCACTTTTGGCGGCCGCCTTGGACAAAGTGAAAGTTTGAGATTTTGACATGGAGTCGGCTTTTTGACGCCTTGGCACTGGTGCCACCATCTCGTTGATCAAATGCTGAGCATTTTTGTTACTCGACTTCAAGAGCTTCAGTTTTCTTTCTTCTTCGTCGTCGTCGTCAACGCAATCTTCAATCAACACCACCTCGTTACTCTTGAGTATTATTTTTTTTACAGTGCCATTTGATGGAAATTCAGCATTTGTCAAAGAGTTTGTCAAATGGCTCGAATGGTCGCTTCTCAATTGGCTCATTGGTGTTTTTTCTAAATTTTTCTCACAACTATTCAACTTGGTATTTAAACTATTTTTCTCCATAGATCTTAATTTATCCTCTTTATTAATATCAACTTTTTTCGCTTCTTCTTGTATTTCAAAGTTTAGTTGCTCAAAATTTTTCTCATCTCGTGTCGACACCTCATCCAAGTGTTTGGTGAATGCGGCAGGCTCATCTGGCCGCTTTGTTTCACCACTAGTTTGACCACAGTTGCCTGGACTGGTGTCCTCCATGCCACCGATTGAATTCAGCGACGACATGTCCTGCAGCAGTGTTTTAATTAGACTTTTTCTTGGCACTTGGCTCACACTTTTTTCCACTCGGGACACCAACTCGTCCATCAGGCCTCTAACTTCGATGTCTATTTTTTTTACGCCAGCTTCTCTGGCGCGCACATTGGTCAAATGTTTGCCATTTTTGATCAATTCATAAAAGTATTTGTTGATGCTCAGATTGTTTTCAAAGTCCTTGAAATCGGAGCTGGCCGTGAACAGACTTAGCTTGCGCTGCTTGGCCGTGCTGTTCAGTATTTTGACATTGCCTTGGTTGTGGTTTATTGACTTGAGAAAGTTTCGCTTCAGCAAATAGTCGAATAGGTCCAGATCAAGGCAGTTGAACTTTGGGCTTTTGGCGCCAATGTCCTTTTCCAGGGCCGAGTCGTTCTCGGACTCGTCGAAAACATTGTCGGACTCATCATCGTCCGCGTCCTCGTTGTGTAGTTCGCGCTTTTTTCTGGACAAGCGGCGCGTTTTGCGGGCCTTGGCGGCGTTGACCCGTTTGGGCTTGCGCAAACTTTTGCCTGTCTTTGATTCTCTGGTTATTTTGGTGTCCAAGTCGCCACTGATGCTGCTCCTGCGGCTCGACGAGCTCAGCTCAGAGCCCACCGCCGGGCCCGTTTGTTCTTTTAGTTGATTGTTTTCTTGGTGGCCAAGACTGCTCGAGCTGCTTGAGCCCACATTGCCACAACTGGAACTAGAGCTCACCATTATGTTTATGCTACTGTGGCTGCTTATTGTCTCCGGCGTTTGATTCAAAGACACGCTGTCCTCGTCCACCTTTTCCTCCAAATCATTGGAAACAAAACTTTTGATCTCCACGTTTACCGAGTTTTCTACTGATGGCATTTTTTGGCTATTTTGATGATGATTGGAATTTTTGTTGTCGCTAATCATACACACAAAAATTACATAATAATTTATCTACTAGATAAAATCTAGTTTTATTTTTAAATTGTAAAAATAGAAAAAAAAAATAAAATAAAAAAGTAAAATTAAGAAAATAAGCTTTGTTTATTAAAATTTTGAATTAAAAAAAAAAAAATAGGTAAACTAATTAAATTGGATTTTGATGCTTTTATTTAGCTAGACAATATTTTTAAATTTAATATTAAGTAGAAAATTTGATCGTTTAAGCCGATTGAGGCAACGAGAGGGACAGCCAGGACTCACTTGGGACTCGGTTCTCTAATTTAATTTGACAAAATTTGACAAATTTGAGTTATTGCTCACATGCAATTTAAAATAAATAAAAACAATCCGAAAAATTATTTTTTTAGATGCCGTAACAGGCGGACAGTGGACTACCAAAAAATGATGTTGGCCTTTGGCAAAAATAAAAAACATAAAAAAATTCAAATATTAAAATTTGATAGATAATAGAATTGAGTTTAAGAAAAATAGTTGAACTTTAGAAAGAAAAATGTTTTTGCCCCGTGGCTCAGTGGCCGTCCCTGATCTTGTCCAGTACTAGTCCAAAATATTAGTTTGACTGATAATTAGAAGAAACCAATACCTAACAAATAAGCAAAGCCGTGACAAATTTATCTCTATGAGTCAAAATTTAAATCAATAATTAAAATTCTTGTCATTTCGCCAAACAAAAACTCAGCACTGAAAAGCGTCATTATTTTGTAGAAAAAAAAACGAGTAAAAGTCCATACCAAGCTCAAATTCAAATATTTGAATAACAGGTAAATATTTGAAAAATTCGAACAAGTCCTACTAATCTCTTATGTGACCACTTACAATATAGAAACTTTAATTAACTTAAATTTTTGAATTCTTAGAAGCTCGCTTTGTTTCTTGGCTTTCGTTCTGTCCGTATTAATATTTGTTTCAATGGACATATTTAAAACTGACATAAAATCAAATAGTTAATTAAATCATATTAGTTCTAAAATTTTGCCAAAAACTAAGATACTTGAAATAACAACAAACAAAAAGCCAAACAAGTCGAAATTTTCTTGTAATTTAAGCTATTTTTAAATTAACTATATTTTTAAAGCATTTTTTTGTTTGGTCTAGCGAAGACCTGACTCGATGTCATTAAGCGAATAATTAGTCAATATTTAGTAGATTATTTAAGAAAAAGCAATAGAATTTAAATAGTTTCAAGTCGTTTGTTTGGTTTTGCTAGCCCAAGCGAAATGAAGCTTGAGCAAGCTCTTGGTCAAAGATTAAATTTAATACAAATATTCTTTTAACCTAAAATAACTACCTCAATCCTTGTCCTAAATGTTTATTTTATTGCATAGGTAAAATTATTGTACCAAATATTTCCTGTTCGTACAAACAAAAATTATTTTTTTTTTTAAATTTAAATTGATAAAACTCTGAATTTTTTTTTACTTGATTGAATTACTTTAATATGATGAAAAAAAAACTTAAAATAATAATTTTTATTTCAGTCGGGTCCGAAAAAAAAAACTTAAAATCAATTTTGGAAGTAAAAATTAAACAAACGTGACTAAATTATTGTCCTTAGTTTCTTCAAATATTTGCTTCCAGAGACCGGGACCGATTAGAAACGTGTTAAAATTTAAGTTAAACACGAATTTTGTAAAAATTGCCAGTTGGGTTAATCGAATAATTGATCTCTATTTGTTTTATTCGAAAAAAAAAAATTTTTAGATTAAAATATTGAGTGCTATGTGGTCACAAAATTGAGTTAAATGAACTAAAAAAATATTCTAAATTAAATATCAAATTGTACAACTGCACTTGTTAGTTGATTAACATATGTTTTTAAAAAAAAAAATTGAATTTTGAATAAGCTCCGGTAAAATGAAACAAAAAATTTTAAAAGGATTTAGCAATTCAAAAAACAAAAAGTCTTAATTTGCTCAGGTGAAAAGAAATATTCTACGAATCTAGGCTGTTTTATGGAGCTTTAAAAATAGTTGTATTTTTTGTTGTTGCGAAACTTTCGAGCATAAAACAAAAAAGGTTCTTTGAAAGGCATCAACAAAATATTGGTCATACTTTCTTTCAATATAAAATACTCTAAAAAGGTTATTTATTTCTATTCAAATTAAATTTGCTAATAAAATAAAATTTAATTTAAAAATAAACACAAAGCCAATTAACGCTTCATCCAAGATATTTTCAAAAAGTTTAAGCCGGTCTTCGAAGATGCCTCTTTAGGCTACTCCTAAGGCACACCTAAAAATAATTTAATTTATAAAAAAATTTCTATTTCATTTTTTGACGATCTAATTGAAATTATAAACATTTCTTGATCCATTAATAATTTGTAAATAGCTTTGTAGCGACTTAATCTCTTTGTCGTTTTATTGCTAACTATTTTAGTATAATTATATCGTTGTGAATTTTAATATTTGGACCTAAAGTTATTAATTATTTAAATATTGTTAAAGCAATTATTTGCTTATTATGCTTCAAAGAAAATTTTCAATCATGTATTACAAATGGGCTACTTACAAGACAGAACATTGACCATCTATCCAAAAATATTTGGATTTAATTTATAAAAAAGGCGAGGCGAAACAATTTGCTTTCGTAGTTTAAAAAAACTAGTTAATTATTTGCTCAACTCAGATCATGTCTAAATCATCTCAAATTATTTTAATTAAATCTATTTTTTTTAATCTATCAAATTTATTTTAGATAAGTACAAAATTTATTTGCTTCTTAGCTTACCTTGAAATGATCTAAAAAAATTTAAAGATACAAATTAAAAAAAATAAAAAAAATTCTTAACAAATTACAAAAATAAGTCTTACTAGATAATTCTTTATGTAATTATTTCAAATTTTCTTTACTTAAACAACAAAAATAAACCAATTTAAATTAATATACACTTGAACTGGAAGCTTACATATTCTCAATTTATTTTCATTTTTATGTTAAGGAGCTACAATTTAGCAGAAAATAAAAAACAATCATAAGCTTAATTTTGGATAAATAATTTGCTCTAAGACCAATTCTTAAATCTTTATTTACTGGTATAAATTTATTTAGATCTAATTTAAATAAAATTTTCAAGGAAAAATTAAAAAAAATTTTTAAATAAAATTTATTATACAATAAACAGTGACTTTTACTATTCTTCAAAATTAAGCCCATAATCTATTTGCTAAAAAGCTTTAAACCAAACACAGCTATCTTCAACTGTTTTTATTTTAATTTTTTTGTTCAAAAATCGTTGACTTAATAACTTTCATAAAATGTTAAATTGGTAGTGGAGTGAGCTGATTGTTTGGGTTAGTCCTATGCTTCTATCATAAAAACCTAAATGGTTATGGTTCCTAGGTTACACAAATCCATTAATTATAATTTTTAATAAAGTGGCTAGAAATTTATTGCGTTGGCAAAACTCTGAAAAATACTTGGCTCAGCTCGACTTTTAACTATCTCTTATTAGGAAAATAATGAAGAGATTCTTGGCTCTTTATAATTCAATTTTAAGAGTCTAGATCAATTGGCCATAATTAATACGTAGTGAATTGGAGCAATGAAGAAAATATGAAAAATAGACAAACAAATATGGTCATTCTTCGGTAATAAAAATTAATTTTTTTTTTCACTGAGCATGAGTACGGCAACATTTAATCTAATTTTAAAATATTATATTTGAACTAAATTGATAATAAAATTGAATGCTAGACAATAAAATTTGATCGAAAAATATAAAAAATATCAAAATAATAAAACTAGAATCATTAATAAAAAACCTATAATTCTATATTATATTTAAAAATCTAAATGCTCGAGTAAACAATGTTTAACACAAAAATTCTAGGTGAGCATAAAACTAGAGAAAAAAAATAGCTAATGAATTTTGTAGACGAAATTTAAAGAGATTTATGGTGGAGTTTCTCATTATTTACAGTAGTTAATAATTAAAATTCAACTTGAATATTAATCGAAATTAATTTTTTTAAACTAGTCTAAATTAGATTTAGGATGATGAGAATAGTAGACGGTGCAACACTATTTCGATTTGTTTTTTTGAAATTTAATATTTTAGTTTTAATTTGGCCAAATTGACCGAGACCTAGATACGGAAAAAATTCGTAAGTGCTGATTTTGAAGCTCCATTTTATCAATAAAACATTTTTAGTCTTAAATTGACAGATTTTCTATTGAAAATTTCAGTTTCTAAATATGAAAAAATTTAAAATTTAAATGAAAGCTTAAAACATCAATTGATAATTTTTCTTAATAATTTAAATTAATTATAAATGTTAATTTCAAAAAATCTTGATTCTGGTATTTTTTGACGGTGTTTTTTTTTGTTGAATGAGGTAAATCTTTTAATTTAAATTTATCATATTTGCTGTTCCTATCTTTAAATTTTATTACTCTTTCAAATAATTAACTTAAATCAGTCCATGAATAATAAATTTAAATTTTTAGTCTAAAAAATGGCACTTCCTATTGATAACTAGCATTAATTAAAGTCATAATTTTATTTAGAAGCTTTGCGAAATAAGACCAAAATTTGGGTTAAAATGTTTGAATATATGTTTCTCACCGATTATTGTTCATTGTAGTAAGTAGACTTGATCTTGCTTTTTTAATGTCATAGAAAAAAATTCATTTTGTAAATAGATTTGGACACTTTTCTAGAAAAATATTATTATTCTAAATTCTATTGCTAAATCGATCTTTATATCTCCAAACAAAACTTTTTGTGCCACAACTAATCTTTCATTTTGGCAAATTTGCTATGCTAAAAAAATTCTTTTGAAACGAAATTAAAATCAGATAGAATTGAATTTTGGTTGAAAATTTAATCTCCAAGTTCAATTTGTCACACAATTCTATTGTTTTCAGAGCCTAATTTTTTCTAAAAATACTCAATAGACTAAGAGATTTTTCTTCATTAATCAAAATCATTTTTAAACTTTTCTACTAATCGTTTCAGCATTAATAAATTTAATTTTATTCAGCTTTGTTTAGCACCTCGAAAAATTAGAAACAATTTTTTTTAATTAAATTTCTCCGACTTCAGCATCTAGCTTATCATCTTTAGAAAACAATGCTCACAAATCTAAAAGGCTTCGTCCGACCACAAATTGAATATCTCTAAATATTGGTTTTCTTGAGCAAAAACCCTATTTTTTTTAATTCTCAATTCATGATTTTGATTTAGAAGCAATTTTTAAGTTATCTTATTATATTTTAATTTTAAAATAATTTTTTTAATTAATAAATCTAATTTGAATATTTTTGCAACCAATTTTTTTACTGGAGCTTAAAAATTTAACCATAGTCGCCATAGTTAAAAAAACAAAAATAATTTTACTCAACTTTAAAGCTATCAAGTTGACTAGTTGTGGTTCTATTTAAGAACATGGAATGATGGTTAGAAATAATTTACCAAACAAATCAAAAGTGAGTGTTTCGAAAGAGAATGCTAAAAAAAATTTAATTTAAATGTTTTCATAGAGTTAATTTAGAATATGTAAATTTTGCGTATATAATTTTGATAAGAAGTTATTTTAAAAGCCTACACAATAGCTTTTGTACAAACTTCCATTCTCTCAGATCTAATAAATTAGAACATTCATCAAAAACGAGACCTAATTGAAAATATTCGATTTAGAATGCCATAATTTTATTTATAATTATTTTGGATGCAAATACATATTCGAAAGCAAAAACTGAAAGATTCCAAACAAACGTTTGAGCTCTGAATTGATGATTTTTTATTCTATGGAAGCTTTTTATTCAATCTTGGGATGCTAAACTTTTTTCAAAATTAATTAACATTTCATGCTATTAATCTAATGTAATTGAATCATTGGTTATACTTTTTTCATAAATACAAACAAAAACTTGGTAGATTAAATTGGATCCAAAAATATTGCTTGGAAATTCTATTCCCTTTTCATCGATAAACAAAAATTATAAAATTGAGCATGCAGCTCACCAAGCACTATTTAAAGTGAAATAAAATCCGAACAAGATAGGCTTATCTTTCGGTATATGTGCCTATTCATTAAAATAGTAAAGTATTACGAAGATTGAGTTTTATTATGTATTAAATTAGCTTGCTCACCAAACTGAAGCATTAAACTAATAAGTATGCTTATCTTATATTTTACCGAGATTAGGTCTATAAATTTATTTATTTTTTCCAATGTTTTATTTGAATTGTGATTTTAAAGCTTTGTCTTGCTTTGAAATTTTGCTAAGGCCTTCTAATCCAATTTGGTTTGACCATTAAAATGCACACATGGACATATTAGCTAAGGGTTTATATAATTTTCTAAATTCTTTCTGAATTAAATTTTTGTACATAGTTTGCTAAGTCTGCATTTCGCTTGATTAACTTAAACTAGCCTTAATAGCTTTTCGATTTAGATAAATAAAATTAACTCCAGGATTTGAATTCAATTAAAATTAAAAGACAAACTTTTTTAATTTGTCAAAACCAGCCAAAAAAATATTTGAGATTTTTTCTGATAAATTTATTGTAGCCAAATACTAACATCCTTTTTTGAAAAAATTTAGTTAAATTTCTTTGTATTAAAACCCTTTTTTTGACTAAAATCTCATTTACATCAGAAACAAAAAAAACTCTTTGAGTTCGTCCGTTTATCTAGGACAGATTGGCATGGCCAAAAGCGAATTTTTATTTTATTTTATTCAAAAAATTCTATGGCCAAAAAAACATTTGATTTTAACGAAGCTAATTAATATTCTTTTGGTTGTCTATGATACATTTAATTAAGGCTAAATAGACCATCTTGGATTTAGCACTAAACAAATTTAGGTAAACACCTAAATATACAATAGAAACTTAAATTTATTTAAATTTAAAAATCATTAATTTGAGTAATAAAAAAAAATCGACAGTTTTATTTTTCACAACTATTTATTATTGTAAACAATTTCTCAAAACCCAAGAGCAAGCAATTTAACTATACGACGTTCAAATAAATTATTTTCATTTTGATGTAAAAACATATCAAAAATGAGTAAATCGCTTTACTTTCGTCAATTTTAGATGATAAACAAAATGATAAATAAACAAGTTAAATAAAGTAAAAAGAACATTTAAAAGTCATAGCAAAAAATTAAGCTATTTACTAAATTGATCCCAGCTATAACTTTTGATTGTTTCTAATTATACAGTTGACTAGGTTTATAGATAAATTGGAACCTCAAGGCTTAACTATTTTACTTAAATTTGGTCTTAATTTTTAAGTTTTTAAAATAAATTTTATTTTTTTCTTTTGCATGTTTGAACCTAAATTTAATTATCTTATGAATTTATAATACATCTAGTAGTGTTTAAATATCATTTAATGGATTATTTTTACGATTTTAAACCAAAAGAATTTAAATCAAATAGATGGTTTGGCTTGTTCAAAGTCGCAAACTAAAAAGCACATAGGCTTAAAACTTGGTAAAAAAATTTTGACATTATCTGTTTTTATATGTGTAACAATTACGTAATTTATACACATAAATTGTATGTAGTTATTTTACAAATTGTTGGCCTTTTTGTATCAAAAACTGATTAATCCTGTTTATCTATCAGGTTGAATGCGACGAAAACTCGCCCATCATATGTAAAAATTTGATATTTTTTCTTAAATCTATTTGAAAAGAGATCCTTAATAACCAATCTATCGTTAATCTTAATCCAATTTTTATTAATCTTTAGGGTTAATTTTAACAAATGCAAAGATTAAGTAATCTTTAGTTATCACAGGTACCATAGCACTCACAATTGAATAATAAAAAAAGAAGCTAGTTAGTTTTTGAGGTGATTATTGTGTCTAAATATCCTAAAAATAACTAGACTCATTTTAGATAACTGGTTTTAAGTGAAAAAATTAAAAATTTTAATAATCTTGAACAAAATCTGACAAATTGGAACAATATTTTTCATTTGAGTCAAGACTACGGGAAAAAATTGCGCCCATGTTTATTTATTGAAGTAATAATGTTTTTGTTGAAATAAATATGCTTTTATTAGCATCATCAAATTACACCTTTGCTTATTCAAGATAATTAGAAAGTGAAAAAAGACTTGTGTGCACCCTTGGTGAACAAGAGAAAGATTTTACATAAATTTAAAATAACTTGTTTATCTACAATTTTGCAATTATTTCAAAAGAAAAACAATAAAAAAAGCCATAAAAGAATTTCGAGTTCTCTAAGTTTTTGAAAAATTTAGAAATAACAATTAAACAATTTTGAAAGAAAACATCATTTTTCAAAAATGGCTACCTAAGAGAAAATATTATTTATCTCACGATTTTAATGCTCTATACAAATTCGAATTTTGTATTTTAACAATAAAAGATTAAAAGAAAAATAAACTCCTCAAGGCTAAGCTTGGAAAATTTACCTTAAAAAAAATCAATATAAAACTCAAAATGCATTTAAGTCTTCTTCCATATGCTTGAGCACAATTATTAAATATAATTAACAATTTGCCAAAACTATGATCCACCAGATAGGGTTAGCACCTTTTGAATGATCTTATCTTAGATAATCGGCTTGATATTTCGGCTCACATGAATTTTCCCTAGAGTGTTATTAATTGAAAACCAATGCAATGTGTCAAGCTTATCATAAAATCTATCTTTTTTCATCATTTGTAAAATCAAATAAATATTTGATGGTTGGACTAAGATTTGACAAAGTTTGATCTCGAATAATGTATGCTACTTTTGAATTTAAAGGTGATTAGTTTACGTTTTAATATTAAGATTTTGAATGAACAGAAATAAATTATTTTAAAAAAATATCCTGATAAATTTTTTCAACCAAGAAAGGTTAGTTGATTGCCCTAAGCGCTAGACTTTTTCTTTTTTTCTTAAACAAAAATTTTTAATAATTTTTGAAATCAACTCCAAACGATATCTAAATTCTTATACGGATTAACATAATAGAACAAGCCAGTACGATAAATAAAAAGTTAATAATGCTCCAATTTTAACCTGATCTTGTTTTATTTAGATTACTTCGAGATAAAAGCTAAAAATAAAATATAGACAAGTTTTATATGGCATCCTCAGTCCTGATTTTTAAAGTTTGTTTAATTTTAAAATTTTTTAAGCGTACAAAATTGAATCTCAGGGAATTGATTCACTTTTTTTTAATTAAAAAATTGATTTCATTTTTTTTTCAAAAGCAAATAGTAAAAAAGAATTACGGACATTCAAAACAAAAAATTCTTGTGGGGTTTTTGATAAAATTCCTTATGAAAGTGCTAAAAGCTTTGTTTTTATGTCTTGACTATCAAAATTTAATAAAGAAATACCAAAGATATCTTTTTTGACAAGAAATTACTAATTTTTTGTAAAATAAACAATTTCTAATTATGAATGGTTTGGTTTTGCATAGATTTTAAATTTAAATTATATATCATATCAATTTAGAATGAAATGAATTTCTTAGCAACTCAAGAGAAAAAAAAACGCCTTCATTTGTTGTTAAACCGTTTGTTTTATCAATTAAGAAAAATAAATCAACCAAAAAACAAATTAATTTTATTTCACATGAATAAAAAAGAGAGTTATTTATACCTTATTTTAATTTTGAATCAATTAAAATTTTCGTTAACACAAAGTTTTTTCTACTTTCATATTTTGAAAGTATATTCTGTAATTTTAAATTAAAATAAAAAAAATCCAATATTAAAACATTAAAGCTTTTTGAAATTTTAAAACATTATATATTAAATTTCAATTCAAATAATATTTAACTTGTCTTATAAAAAAACAGTCAAGTCAACAGCCAAATGTGATTTTTATAATCAAATGCTTAAAATTTTACGTTCTTTAGTTTTCCTTAAAAAATTTTGTTAAACTGAAAATTATAAATTAAATAAATAATAAACCTAAAATTATGATGTATTAAGATTTATTTAATCATTATTTTCCTTTTAAATTTTAGTTCAAAATCCATTAATTTACAATTTGAGAAAAGTTGAAGTTTAAAAATTTGCTTGTTGAAAGAGATGCTAATTGAGTGTGTATGAAGAAAGTGATGAGATCTTTTAAACATTTTTTTTCATTAGGAATCAAATTTTATTTTTGATTTAATTATTGTGTATTCCTTTTATTTTCTTTGAAAAATCATTTTTTGTAAACGATTTAAAGTTAACTAAAAACAACAATTATTTTCACGTATTGACTAGAAGTAGAACATTTTAGGGATAGCTCAAATACATTATCTTATCCAGCTGGAAAATCGATCATTTATTAATAAAATTTTAAAACTCAATTAATTTTTAAATCAATGAAAACTTAGAATTATTGAAATTTAAAAAAAAATATACTAATAATAGAATTATTTTTGTTTAAAACAACTTAAATTCAGGCTTAAATCTAAGGAAAATAATTTTTTTTAGCGCTAAGAAATTATGCATTAACAAGTAGTTTTTGTTTAGAAAAATTATGTTGACTTAATGATTTTTATTTTCGCCAAAATTGTTTTATCGTAAAATTTCAACTCATGGCTTGGACTGTTTTAAATTTCCTTTAAATAATTTTAATCATTAGAGAGAATAAAAAATATAATTTTAAATATTTTAATTTTATCTAATAAATATTAAATATCTGTACCGTTTTAGTACAAGCTACCTCGTGTCACTTAGGAATCTAACAACCGGATTTTAATTAAAATGATTCGTTTAGGTAAAATAAATATTGAAACTAAATATGTCTTCAAACCTCTATTTTCTTTTATTCAACGAAATAAATAAGAGAAAATAAGAGATTTCAGATTTTTAAAAGTTATTTATTTATTTTTTGTTTATCTGAATATGCTCAGAAACGATAAGAATTTTTTTAATTTTTTTCAATTTTCAATTACTGAATTGTAAAGTTTTGGCACCAAATTCTTATTACAAAAAAACAAAATGGTCTTAATTGCCATTTGTAAGTATATAGTTCTCGAAGTTGGAATTTGTATTAAAATTATTGTAAATCTTAAATTTTAATGATATCAAAACCATTTCTGTACCTTTAAAAAATTTTAAATAATTTTTATTTTATGGTGAATTACGTATCAAAAATTAGCGTCTATTGCATCGTAAAATTTACTAATAAAGGGATTTAATAATTGTTTGATAATACTCTTTTATGCTGAAAGAAAAAGAGGATAAAAAAAATATCTCGTTAAATATAATTTTGGAATAAGATTTTTAATTATTTTTAACTCTAATATAATAAAAAAAAGAAAAAATTTGAACGAAAATTTATTTAGTTCCGCAAAAAAGTCTTAAGGAGAGTGAAGTTAGGAGCAATTTTTATCTGGAGCAGAGCAATTGTATAAAATTTAAAATTGCATAAAATCCGATTAAAATATGATCACTTAACAAAAATTAGGAATATATTAAATTTTAACAGAATTCGTTAATTATTGTTAAAAAAATTCTTATATCAATATTCATTTTAACATTTTAAATTATTTTAAATCATTTTAAATTAAATTACTAATGTTTTATTTGAACAAAATTGCTAAAAATTGCTCCCAACTTGACTCTGCCAAAGTCTCGATTTTATGTTGTTTTGAATAACAAAACAACATAAATTAGAGCTAAGGGTTATAAAATTTATATTATACATAAATGTGTTCATTGATTCTAAAGATAAAATTTAGCTTCAAGTAGAAGTATTTGATTTAAAAAGGATCGTGAAAACTGGTGAAGATTTTGCTTTTGAAACAAAGTTGAAGAATTCATTCATGCTTCTCATTTGCATAGACTTCTGATTTATTGCTCTTAGTCTGAATTAACTTGATTAAAAACATGAGCAGTACATATTAATTATTTTGAATTAAAAAAAAAATTTTCCTTCACAAAAATTAAATAAAGGATCAAAGATAAACATCACTAAAGATATTCAAATAAAAGAAATAAAAATTAATTTTTTTTTCATAAATCTTATCAATTTATCTTTTGGATAATGGACAATCAAAAAATTAACATTCTTTTATTAACCTTTAGTAAATATTTATTGATATATTAGATTTTCATCATGAAGTACTCATAGAAATTCAATCAGCTTGAAAATCTATGTACCAAAATATAAATTTTTTAGGCAAAGAAAAGCTTCAAAGTGGAATGAGCTTCCTAATGATTTTGTGATTTCTATTTCAATAGATAATTTTGAAAAGAAAAATGATAATTTTTATTAAAAGTTTTTTAAAATAAAAAAAAATTTGACTGTCTAAACTGAGTCCCTTTGATTTCCACATTGGCAAATTATTTGGATTAATAATCTAGAAGTGATCAAAATAATTCTGTTCTCGAGTGTAAATTTATCTAAAATTTGAAACTAAAGCATTAACTATAAATGCTACTATAAACTAAAGAATTATTTGAAATAAATCATCTGTTTATTCAATATTTACGATCATCTTTTGAAATTCTTCAAATGTGTTGGCACGATTTTATCAAGCATTTGGATTTTAAGAATCAACACAAATTTGCTTCATTTATTTTTTTATTTCAAAACATCCATATTTTTAATAATTGAAAAAATTTCCAAAATATATATTATTTTTTTCAAATGTAATTCAATGAAGATTTAACAAAAAATTGAATTATCTAGACAATTAACTAAATTCATGCTAGAATGTTAAAATTACTTACGAAAAAAAGCAAAGTTAATTAAAAAAGATGAATCATTGAATTAATTTAACAGTTGTAAAAAGTGGGCGATTTCAACACTGTAACGAAAATTAATTTTAAAATAATTATTAAACTGTAAACTTCAACAAAAAAATAGTTGATAACAATTTAACTCGAAAATGGTTGATACTTTAAAGATAAATCTTTGTTGGAGTCTTCTCAAGATATCACTTTTAAATCAAATAATTGCGCATCCTTTTTACCAAAAAGTTTTTTAACAAAAATCTACACTTTATCTTTTAGATAAGAAACATATATATAAATCCGAAATTGAAATGATATATCACTCAAAATTTTTTTTCCTAAATTAGAAAAATGATAGTTCACTGTCGAAAATTATGCATTTGGCCTTTATTAGCCATATTTTTCTTCCTATGCCGAAGAAGCCATGCAGCGTAATTAACAAAACAAATAATGAGAAACTAACCAGCTTAAATTTTTTCTTAAATCTAGTCCAAGTTTTTTTGCTACTTTTCCATCCAGCGTAATTCCGGGTTCTAATGCTAAATTTTGTATCAGCTTTCAAAATATTGAATCAGAAATCAATTTTTCTGTAAAAAATGATGAAAACTGTTTTTCTTTGATAGAAAAAAATGTCGATTCAAGTAATAAAAATAATTGTTTTTTTAAATATATATTAATTTTTATTCATAGCTGAAGATACTTGTTTTGACATTTTTATCGAACCTAGCTGTGATTTTTCCTATTTTTCAAAAATTTCCATTTCTGGATCAAGCACCAATGGAGAATATACTTTCAAAGATTCCAAAAATTTTGCTCTAACCAAAAAGAACTTTGTCAGATTTGTTGAAACAGATAAACCTGTCTATAAACCAGGAGACAAATGTAAGATTATTAGTCATTATATGAGTGTAATTATTTTTTTTAGTGAGGATAAGAGTTTTGACACTGGACTTTCAGCTCAGGCCTTTGGTTAAAAAATACAAAGAAATTTATGTAGTTGATAGCTCTAGCTCGCGTTTGACTCAATGGAATGGATTCGATAATGAAAAATGTATTTTCGATAAAATTTTAAATATTGACTTAAGTATTTTTTAAAGTTTTGGTCGACTTTGAACTGGCCATTTCTGAAGAGCCAAACTTGGGAATTTGGAAAGTTGAATTGATAGAAGAGGACGGCTCAATTTTATCAACAAAATTTGAAATTAAAAAATATGTTTTACCTAAATTTGAAGTAACGATTGGTAATCCTCACACAATTTGGGCATCTTCAGAAACCATTACTGTTACTGTTTGCGCAAAGTAATTTAAATAATATTATTAGTATTTCTTTTAAAAAAATCAATTCAGATATTCACATGGCAATGATGTTAAAGGAAATTTTGAGTTAAGAGCCTTTACCAAAAAATTTTCCTTCCGAACATACAAAGACGAAATTCAAAAATCAATTACAAATAACAAAGAGGTATATTTTTTAATGTTTTTTTATAATAATTCAAATTTAATTATTTATAACATACTTTTTTTAGTCAAAGGGATGTGAAAATTTTGAAATTGACCTCGGCGAATTGGGAATTAACCAAGGCAGTTATATTTACAGGATTAATTTTGAAGCCAAAGTAACCGAAGATAAAACAAGTAATTTTTTTTAATTATTAGATTAATGGAAAATTTCATTATATGTATAGATATCGACATGTCAACAAGTTCTTCTACTGTTGTTTCTTTTAACAATTTTGTTGTCGACCTTCTTGAGCCACTACAATACAAACCAGGATTTAAAAATTTTTTCAAAGTATTTTCTTACATTTAAAAGTTGAAGAATTATTTTAAATTGTATTTAGTTAATGATAAAAAATGCTGAGGGACACGGATACAAAAATGAAAAAATAAAGATTACTTTTGAAAAAAACTCAGAAATTTTTTTCGAAAATTATTTTCAAACTGATTCTAATGGTAACCTTGAATTTGCCTATGACCCAAATGATTGTGAATTGTGTGGTAATCTGGTCATATCACCAAAACCAGAAAAATATTTTCTAAAAGTATTTTAGAAAAAAATTTAATTTATTTTATGATTTAATTTAAATTCAAGGTATTGAATGAAAACCATCCCAAAAATTACCAAACATTTCCAATCACGCCGTGGTATACGGATAAAAACTCATATTTAGCCATATATAGGCCACAAGACGAAAGAAATTTAAAATGTGGTCAAAGATATAAATTCGAAATGATCATTAAAACAGCAAACTCAGAACGTTTTTCCAACATAGTTTATTTTCATCTTCAATCACGGTCTAATTTTACATTTATTGGTTCTTATGACATTCAAGCTGAAAAGCTAAATGTTCAAAGTGGAGAAAATGAAATATTTTTGGAAGTTAAGCTGGTGAACAAAATTTTGAATTCGAAAGCAAACTTGGATCAAAGTACCAATTTTAAAAAAAATTTAAAACTTTTTTTATACTGATGATTTTTTTAGAATTTTATATTGATGGAAATCCAACGAATAAACCAGACGAATATATTTTTGAGTTATCATTTGATTTAGTAGCTCAAATGTCTCCTAGAATTAGCATCTTGGCTTATTTTATATACGAAAATGAAATAATACCTGAAAGTTTAGAACTTGATATTCCAAAATGTTTTGAAAATAAAGTAAAAATACATTTTTAAAAAAATTTATCTGATTAATTATTTATTTTGAAGGTTCATTTTTTAATGAACAAAAATAATCTGAGACCAGGAAGATTTGTAAATTTCACTATTGTGAGTGATCCAAATTCAATTTGCGCTTGGTCAGCTATTGACAAAAGTGTTAGTTTTATGGGAAACCGAAACACTTTAGATATTCAAAAAGTAAATAAAAAATGATTATAATATTTACTTAATGTTTAACTTGCTAGGCTTTTGATGCTTTGTCTAAATTCGAACCATCAAAATGGACTTCAAATAATTACGAAACATCACAAAATTGCAAGAGTAAATTCTATTTTTTTGTTAAGAAAAGACACTTAAAAAATTTTTAAGATTTTTTTCCAACTTGGCCAAAATACCGTCCAATTCCACAAATAATTAATGAAATGCCTTTAAAAAAAAGAAGCATTGCACTACCTGGTTATGGATACGGCTCACAAATACACGATCCTATAAATTCATTTAAAAGTGCCAGAGTTATTTATCTAAGTGATTTGAAAATCTATCGAGAATGTCCATTTTATCCCGCATATGGTATGAATATTTCAGTTCCATTTAATTTCTAGAGCTAAGCCTTTTTTTAAGCGGTTCCCCGAACTTTTAATCTTTTTCAAGAGCAAGGATTACGAGGACCTCCAGATGATTTTGCTCAATCTGAACCAATTCTACAGCCAGCTAGCATGCCTTTGTCTGAATCTCAATCTTTGGTTGTTCCGGACGAAGAGATTATTCAGACAATTAGACAATTTTTTCCAGAAACTTGGCTTTGGAACATTGAATTATCAGGGTACGTCATTACAAATTTTAAGTTTAATTTTTTTTTATATTTTTCCAAAAGAGAAAATGGTTTAATTAACAAATACCAAAAGGTGCCTGATTCAATCACCGACTGGTTGATTGATTCGTACTGTGTGTCAGATAAGTCAGGCTTGGGAATAGCTAAAACAGAGACTTTGAAAGTTTTTCAACCAGTTTTTATCTCTCTAAATATTCCGTATTCTGTTATTCGAGGTGAGAGCTTTCCCGTGTACGCAACTATATTCAATTATGATTCGAGCTGTTTCCCAGTAATTGAACAAAAAATATAAAAAATAAAATTTAATTCAATTTATTTTTCAGGCTCACGTTGAAATTACTGCTGATAATGGAATTTCAGTGTTAAGCATGAAATCACATCGGCTTTGCATTTGTCCAAATGATGAGAAAACACAAAGATTTAACCTAAAAGCTACAGAATTCGATACTGAAAACGGATTTAAAATTTATGCAAAAGTATTAAAATTTATTTTAAAATTTTTTTTAAAAAAAATTATTTTTCAAGGTAAAAAGCCTAGTTGGTCAAACTGATATTTGTAATTCAGAAACTGAAAAAGTGACTAAAAGAATGCGATTTTTTGACTCTGAAATTAGAAGTATATTAGTTGAAGTAAACAGAATTTGTTTTTACTTGTTTCAAAATTTTTATTTAATATTTTTTAAGCCGGAAGGGATTGCAAAGGAAAATGTGAAAAGTTTTCTATATGTGATGAAAGATAATCAGAAAGTGCCAAGCCAGCAAGTTGACATGAGCCTGCCAAAAAATATAGTTCCTCGATCATCTCGAGTCTATTTGCGAGTTACAGGCGACGCTATTGGATCTGTCTTGAATAATTTGGACAAATTGGTTCAACAGCCTACTGGTTGTGGCGAACAAAACATGGTCAAATTTGCACCAATTGTTTATGTGACCAACTATTTAAAACAGACCGATCAAATGGATTATAAAATGAACAAATTAACCAAAGACTATTTGCAAATCGGCTACCAAAGACAGCTTACATATCGTCATCAAGACGGAGCATTTAGCGCTTTTGGACCAAAAAGCAACACTGAAGGTGGAGGCACATGGCTTACTGCTTTTGTTTTACGCTCTTTTGCAGATACATACGAATCTAGACAGATTCAAATAGATTCAAATGATTTAGATCGAAGCATTCAAATGCTGATCAGTGCCCAAGATGAAGATGGTAGCTTCAGACAAGTTGGCGCACCGTTATATTCAAAAGCTTTGGCAGGTGGCCTAAAGAATAAAAAAGTTGGCTTATCAGCATATGTCATGATTTCTTTACTAAAAGCTGTAAAAGCTTTAAATAGAACAAGTCTGGATCCAAATGTTCAATTAAGCTTGTCCAAAGGCATTCAATTTTTGTCTGCAAGCATCGATGACGTTTCAAATGTGGACACCTATTCTCTCGCCTTGTCGCATTTTGTATTCAATTTAGCTAGCATAAATGAAGAATCATTAGAGATAATAGACCAAGAGCTAGATGCAAGAGCGACTAAAGAAGGTGACTATTTGTATTGGAAAGACAGTGAGGATGACACAAGTTTTAGCAGTCGATCTGCAGATTTAGAGATAACATCCTACATTTTGACATCACGTCTTGCCAAATACCAAAATTTAGCCGACTTGGTGCCTATTGCCAAATGGATTAACTCAAACCGAAACTCATTGGGAGGGTTTTATTCAACCCAAGATACTGTGGTGGCTCTGGAAGCT
The DNA here is from genome assembly GCA_010279815.1 of Brachionus plicatilis. NCBI lineage: Eukaryota > Metazoa > Rotifera > Eurotatoria > Ploima > Brachionidae > Brachionus > Brachionus plicatilis. Next base: position 480,511 of record QEOQ01000663.1, on the reverse strand, counting down.
TTGTCCAAATTTGCCAGTGTTTCTTTCACCAAGGACGTAAATCTTCGACTGGAATACAACCTTAATTCAGAGGGACATACTTATTTCATAAACAACTACAATCGTTTGACTTCTTACACCAAAAAATTGGTTTATTTCAAAGAAGATGGTTCGAACAGCTTTGATTTTAAACTAGAGGGATTTGGAACTGTTCTGGTTGAATTGATTTTCAAGTATAATTTGGTCAATGAGAATTTATATAGAGTGCAAAATGGATTTGATTTCAGTATAGCACCAGTATCTACTGGAAAAAGTTATTGTGACAGTGTTAAACTTCGAATAAAAGCCAAGTTAGTTACTTTTTAAAAATAAAAAAATGGCCGCATAATAAAGCGTCATTTATTTTGATTAAAAGTCAATAGAAAAAATGTCAACTAAATGTAATAATCGTAATCCAAAAGTATTAGTTGCCATTTTAAAAAATAGAAACCACATATAACTAAAAAATGTTAAAGGATATTTTTTTAATTAAATATTAATTGACTAAATTTATTAATTGTCAATAAGAATAATTATTCGGCATTAATTTTAATTAATTGTATCTTGAAAAAATTAAATGTCAAAAAAAATTTCATCAATTACTGTATAATAATGTCCCAGAATCATTCCAGGAACTGCTTTCGGTTCAAATGGTGAATAGTCAAATAGTCACGAATTATTCGATTCCGTTCCAGCTGAAGCATGCGACATCCTTTAAGGAAATATAAGAGGAGTAAGCTAACTAAAAAATCACTCAAAAAAATTTAGTAAAAATTGATTAATTTTTTATTTTGAAAACTATTTATTTAATTGACTTCTTAACTGATAAAATTCATTTATTAGTTGATGATATTTTTTAACCTTTGAGAGATTCATTAAATGGAATTTAAATAAATTTTGTGACAACTAATACTTTTGATTTACGAATTAAACATTAAATTGTCTTTTAGTTTAATTTACGTTTAATAAAAAAAAATGACGAACTCTTAAAAAATTTGATAGTTTAAAATTATTTAAAATTTAGAAAAAATGGTGACGAAGACTCGAACAGCATGGTAATCATTGGAGTAAGATTACCGAGTGGATGGGAAGCAGTTGAATCGTCCGTTATAATGTTAAAAACAAGTCATGATTTGAGAAGATATGAATTGAACGAGAATAAATTGAGTCTTTATTTTGATGAAGTAATTTTGCGATTTTTAATTGAAGTTTTGATTTTAGTCTAATTTAAAATTAAGCTAACTGCAACAGGAAAAAAATTCCACATAGAAGCGGTGAAAAAATTCGATATTAAGGATATCAAACCGGGTCAAATTTATGTATATGACTACTATGAGCCATTGGGTATAAAAATTAGTCATTATTTTAATTTAAATACATATTTAATTAATTTATTTTCAATTTAAGAAAATGCAATTACACAACAATTTGAAATAAACGCTTGCTAAAGATTTGAATTTTTATTTAATTATTTTTATTTTAAAGTGACCGTCTTTTTTATTAAATAAAAGATGAATTTGAAATTAAAATTTTATTTAATTACACTCTTAGACTTTGGTTATTTTTTACGTATTTAAGAATTTGGAAAATAGCTGACGGTGTGATGCCAGGTATTCGAGATGCGGCGCCGAGTGACGATGGCCTATGGCTAAGAAGTTTTTCCCTAGCCTCATACGAAATATTTATTTTACTATAATCAAAATCAATAGGTAGTCGAATCGATTCATTTTTTCTAATATCATCCATTTCCAAGTTCTGTTTTCTTTCTCCTTCCGAGTAAACGCAATGAATTCTGATCCGTTCAGCCATTATTTCATCCTCTATCAAATACTTGTATTTTTGAGGCAAAATGTTCTCAAACATTTGAAGGCTAACTCCGGAAATTCTCAATAAATCGAGAATGTTTTTGTTGTAAGGATTGCCACTCTCGCAGGGCAAACTTGGAATTCTTGACTTCCAATAGGTAACACTGTGTGTAATTGATCCTAGGTAACTCAGGGCGTCTTCATATAATGACTTAAAATTTTTAAATTTTACAAATCTAAAATCCTTGACAGCTCCGATTTGGTGGCCTTTTTCCGTAAGTCTGAGATCAGCATTGTCAGATCTAAGTGAAAGTCGGTATTCAGACCTACCGGTGAACATTCTATAAGGTTCTGAAGTTCCCTGTGTGGTCAAATCGTCTATTAGTACGCCAATATAAGCCTCAGTTCGACTAACTATAAATGGATCTTGATCATTTGTTTTCCTAGCACTATTTATGCCAGCAATTAAGCCTTGACTAGCTGCCTCTTCGTATCCAGTTGTTCCATTTATTTGACCAGCAAGAAACAAATTATCAACTCGCTTAGTTTCTAAGGACGGTTTTAACTCTCTTGGGTCAATATAATCATATTCCACACCATAGCCTTATTGAAAATTTTATTTTTCTAATTAAAAAATAAAAAATTTTATTCTACCATATTGTGTTAGTTTAGCATTTTCTAATCCTTCGATTTTGTTGAACATTTTTTGCTGATATTCACCCGGCAAAGTACAAGACATTCCTTGTGGATAAATAATATGACTATTAAAACCTTCGGGCTCTAGCCATATTTGGTGCCGGTCTTTGTTAAATTTCAGAATTTTTGATTCAATCGAAGGACAATATCTAATTAAGAAATATAAAAACTTTCTTTTGCTAACAAAAAATTTACCTTGGACCTCTGGTTTCTTCCTTAACATGTCGATTGAGATGTAAAGTATCCTTTATTATTTTAGCTACTTCTTGATTTGTATGAGTCATGTAACACAGTAGTTGTTGTTCAGGCTCGACTTGAACTTTTTCATTTAAATAAGAGAATGGAACCGGTGGATAATCAGGATATTTTTTTTCCAATTTATTATAGTCAATGGTTCGTCCATCGATTCGAGGCGGTGTTCCAGTTTTAAGTCTTCCCATTTTAAAGCCTATTTTCTCCAGTGAATTTCCCAATTCGACACTTGGTTGATCGCCCATGCGGCCAGCTGATTTAACCTCAAGACCATAGTTAATATTTGCTCTCAGAAAGGTTCCTGTAGTAATTATCACTGATTTAGATTTAATCAATTTTCTATTCTCTTTAGTTGATTTATTTATTTAATTAATCTTTTTATTTTTTATAAACAAAATTACCCAAAATTACTCCTCCAACCTTCAGACCTACTGTGTCTAAAACGCTCGGTTCTTGAACCAAAAGTAAATCATCAACTGGCTCGGCTTTAATAGTTAAATTTTTGGTATTTAACAATTCATTTTGCATATTTTGTTTATAAAGAACCCGATCAATTTGAGCTCTATTGCCCTTGAAAATAAAAATTAATTTTTGTTAGTATTCTATTTGATATTTATTTTACCCAAACTGCGGGACCTTTTCTTTTATTCAGAATTTTATAATGCGTTCCAGATATGTCTTAAACTTAATTATAAATTTGAAAATTATAGAAAAGGAAATTAAATCATTTACCGCATATTCGAGCGCATAAACCGTCCAATGCATCAATTTCTCGCATTAAATGGCCTTTTCCTATCCCGCCAAAAGATGGATTACAAGACATTTGCCCTTGGATCAATTTAGATTTAAATTCTTTTCATTTATAAAAAAAATACCTATAGTTTCCAATTTATGGGTGAGCAGTAAAGTTTTTGAATTCATTCTGGCAGCTGCATGAGCAGCTTCACATCCCGCATGACCTCCTCCAATTACGATTACATCATAAAATTCAGAGTCTGCTTTGTAAAAATCATACTCAGTAGTGGATACGGTTGCGTAGTTAGTTTTTTTGGTATGGGTAGTTAAAATTTTGAAATTTTCCAATTTGCTTAACCTTCGTATCATCTTGGGTGCCAAAGATTGTGTAACTATTTAATTTATTATTCTAACAATTCTATCATGTTATTTAAATTTCAAGTCTGTATACTTTAGTTGCATTTTTTGTTTAGAATTTTTATGGCAAAATTTTGCTAAAATAAGTTTGGTTTTTTCTTTTTTTGACCGTATTAAAAATAAACATGGTTCATTTGAAACCAAAAATTCTATTTAAGATTTACAAAGATAGATTCAGCATAGAACAAATAAAATATCAAATAATTTTTTCCAAGAATTTGGTAATAGAGTTTTTATTTAAAAAAAAGTTATTTTCAATAAAAAACAAACATTTTTTAAACAGAATTTTTTTTCTGAATTAAATAACAGGCTCCTGTACTAAAACGGATTCAGTTAAAATATACTTTAATATTTTTTTGGTTGATCTATTTGATTTTTTTAAAAATTATTAGTCCCAATTCTATTCAGTTAAAAAAGGAGTAGTATCAAACTTCCAAATTTGATCTTTTAAATATTGAATATTTTTAATGGCAAAATGAAGTAATTAAAAAAGAAATTTTTAATTAATACATTTTTTTCATCAAAATTCATTCAAATAATGGTAAATGAATTTGAAAAATTGATAGATGCTTGATACCAGAGGTTTTAATTATTTAAAATATCTGTCTCAAACAATTTTGAAAATAATTGAGCTTAAATTTTTAAGAACCACTTTTATTAAAATTAGCTTCAATTGAAAATAAAAATTCTAATTAGAGCTGAAGATGGTGTTAAAAAATTTTAACTAAGATTTGTCTTTAAATTTTTTTATATTTTAAGTTTTCAATTACTATATTCTTTTGTTAATTTTCGTTTAATCCATATCTTATAAAATATTTAGTCTTTCAAAAATTTTTGAATATTGTAATCAAAAAAGTCAATTGGTTCTGATCATATCTCCTCAATAATAATTTAGTTCAAACTGTTAATTATTCTTTGATTAAAAGAAGGTAAATCTTATAGTTTTTATTAAGTTATTTTCTCATTCTGTACTGTTTATATTCATCGAGGACAAATAATTATACAAAACCATGTATTAAATAATTTAATAATGCTTTTTCATAAACTTATTAATTTGGATATGATCACAATTTTTTTGGTAGAAAACTTAGGCGTTATGAATAACCTAAAAAGCCACTTCTTGTTGCTCTCTGGAATTTTTCAAATAAACCTTCTTATTTTTTCGAAATACATAATATCAAGATGATTATCAATCCGAATTAATAAATCTTAATTTATCATTTATTTTTAAATTGCTTCACAATTTTGAATAAATTTTTCTTTTTTAAAGTCCTTAAAATTTGTACTTTTAAATATTAAGTATGAGAAAATTTTAAAATAATACAAAATTTTAGTTTTTTGCAGTATTATCAACAGTAATTTTAATAAAGAAACAGAATTATTTTTAGGCCATAAGTCTTAAGTTAAGTAAAATTTTTTTTTTTAAGTCAAGACTTTGACTTTGTAAAGAAATAATGCCATTTAAATCTAGAGATGACATAATTTCTATTTCATTAAAAAAGGTTTTAATAATGAGATGATAATAATTAATGTTGTTTTTTTTTATTTTTACATCTAAAAGAACACTTAAATTAATAATTTGGTAGTTAATTCAGTTAGAAACTAAGTTTTTTATTAATATTTTTTAAGATGTTAATTCAAAATGGTAAAACGAACCAAGTTCTATGACATTTAAATATATATGACATCCAGACAGTGTCAAAATTAAACTTTTGTATTTTTACAACGAGATAGCTTTAAATACAAAAAAAATAATCATCATTTTACTTCAAAGGTTTTATATTCTAAATAATGACTTAACAAGTTATTTTATCAATTTTAATGGGATTTACTTAGAAATGATAAAAGATTTAAAATTTATTATTTGAGGCATTTTATAAATTTTTAAATGTTAAGAAAAGGGTTCTATTTTATTTTTTTTTTTAATGAATGTGTTTTAAAATACCATGCTGAGTAGTGTAGAATACTAAATTAAACATATGTTTTCTAACATTTCATGACTTTAAAAAAAATGCTTCAGCATAAAATGAGTAAAAAAGGAATTAATACAATTAATTAACTTAAATTTAGCAGTTTGAATTCAGAAATTCGGTTTTGAACCTATTTTGGCCATATCACTCCAATTCTGTCACAGTCATCCTTAAGACCACTGCACTCCTATCCCTCTCAGGTCTTCCTCGTCTACCTTTTCCGCCTACTATTTCTCCGAAGAGCACTTTTTTAGGTAATCATGTGTCTGACATCCGTCTCATGTGTCCTGCCCATCTGAGCCTGGCTTTTATTACCACGTACTCAATTGGTACTATGCTTGTTAATTTTTGGAGCTTTTTTTCAGTCAAGTCAATTTTTCTCGGACCCACTATCTGCATCAGACATCTCTTGTCGAACCTGTTTAGTTTTTGATATTCAGCCGAGATACATGTCTCCTTCTAGGGATTTCTGTACTTAATTTCACATCCCTTATTACGAGGCTACGTAGGTAGATAAATTTTTCAACATGTTCTACCTCCTCCTCATTAATCTTAAAGTCATCTGTAACTGCCTTGCCAGCATTAATCGACTAATCGCTAACTCATTGTGATAAAACAATTTTTTTCAAGCCTCCTTATAAAAATGGCTTTTCGAGTTTTCAGTAAACACAAACTATTTCCTAATATTTAAAAAGTTTTGCATTTCCTGAATCTTTTTATATAAAAAAATCTTTAAAACGAATTATATTTCTTGATATTTTAGAATCACCTAAATGAGCTTTTAATTAATCATTTGAATTGACTTAAGAATATTTAAAGTATAAATTATTATTGATTTTTATTTTGATAAAACGGACTTAGAAAATAAACTAACTACACCATTTTTAATATATCAATTACCATAATCTTGATTTTTTAAAGGTTAAGAATGTTATTAACATAGTCGACTTGCTTTAGACTTGAAATGTTAAAAATTGTAAACATCGAAGTAGAATTAATTTTTTCACAAATAAATCGAGATATTGTATAAAAATTTATCAGGAAAAAGAATGAGCTTATTTTTAAAAATATTTAATATAAAAATTATTAATTTGCTTGTTTCTATCAAAAAATTAATCTACAGCGATATCACTTATTTCTTATCGAAAAAGAAACATTCATAGACTGTAAAATTAAGACACATCGTCAACAATTATAAGCCATATTTTTTAACTTTAGGCTTGATTTAAGTGTCGTCGTCAAAAAATTTTGAAAAAAAATGAGTAATGATTTATTAAGTTTTTATTTTTTTGATAAGAAAATTAAAATTATCTAAATTGTTTATTTTAAAATTTAAATAGTAAAATGAATAATTTAAAAAATATTGACTTTAACCATAAAAATGATAATTCTTAATGAGGCTATAAGTGTTTTGAAAATTCAACTAGGCAAACAAAAATTATCCGCATTGGGATTTATGAAAAATTTTTTAGTTTGAAAATTTCAAGATTTTCTTCAAAAATGATATTTCAAAATTAGAATTTAAATGCTTTTTTCTAAAAAACCAACTTTTTCCTCAAACTTTAATTTTAAAAGTTTCTAATTTTTTAAATATCGTCATTTGATTGCTCTGAATTAGTTTATTCAATATCTTTTTGTTCGTACAAAAAAATGTTTTCTAAAAATTACGTAATTACATCAGTTGCATTCTTTAGAGGATTATGTCATTTTTTTCTTGGAAAAATTTGAATAAATAAAATTTTATTTTGGCAAATTTTATTTTAATTTAAAATACTTAAAATCTTACTAAGCATCAGTCGCTTTTACACAATAATTATCGAAAATTTAGGACTCATTATTTTTTTAATAAAGATGGTAAATTCTTGCTCTAAATTAGACAGTATCAGAGGTTATTAGCTAATTAAAAACTTTTTTTAATTGAAATTCTTTAAAAATTTTTCAAATACGAAAATTTGTTCTTTGAGAGACAAAGAAATTTTATTTACGCTTTGTGCTATTGAGAATATACAAAATAATAATTAAAAAATCGATTTTTTGTTGTAATTTCGTTCAAGCTATTTCATAGCGATTGCAAGCTACAATATTTTAAAAATAAATTTGTTCAAATGGGAGTTAAAATCCAAATAATTTACTTTTACTTACTCATTTGTTTAAGCTTGTCTACTGATGATTATTTGCGATTTTTTCCTAATTTTAACAAAACTGAACAGAGCCCAAGACTTTCTGAGTTCTTTTATTGACTAGCTTTTAAATTAGCTAAAATTAGGCATAAATTCTATCAGTTAATATGATTATATTTGACTAGATTCCCTTTAATTTTTTGTTTATTCATTTAGATCAAATTATGCAATCATTTTATTCTTAAAATGATAAATTGGTAAAATAACAAAAAAATTCGGTTAATTATTAGATTTTTTGTTTATTTAGCATTAATCATGTAAATGTTTTTCTTTTAATAATATAATCGATATTCTATAGTTTGACAGCTGCTACAACTTCTATCTTTTAATGAAGCGTTAAAATCTTAAGAATCAAATCACTTAAGTCAAGTGTGTATTTTTTAATTAAATTTGCAACAAAATTGAAAATTATTTATTCAAATAATTTATTGAATTAAATTTATATTTTGTATGAAAAAAAAATTTCATCAAAATCAATCAATTATGAGAATTTTGCTATCTATCAAAATACTTCAATAAATTTTCAGTTTTATCTTAATTTGAAAGCTTGTTTGTCGCTTTATTAAAATAGATTTTAATTTTTATATTCTCTATCTTATACATTAGGTTAACCAAACAAGCTTCATTTATTTTACCGCACTCTTTTATTTCAAATATTTTTTCCAGGAAATTCGAGCAATTTTTCTGTCACGAAAAGCCTACAAGCGATTATTGAGTATTTTTATAGACCAATATTTTAGGAAATACGAAATTTTTTCTCATCGGTATGTATTAGACTAATTAATTGTGACACGAATAAGTCTATAATTTATTAAAAAATATATCCTTAGGAATCATTTTTTTTTACTCAAAGAATAAAGTAAATTTTTGAATTTGAATAAAATATGTTATAAAGATGGATCTAAATGTTTTGTTTAGGAAAATTGTCCTTGAAACAAAAAAAGCGCTAAATAAGCAATTAATTGCAGAGAATCAGAAAGAGTCATATTTTTTATTTACATTGAATTAATTAAAATGGTCAAATAATATTTTATTAAAATCTGATGATAAATGGGTTATATACATATGAATATTTTTAACAAAAAAGCTTTTTTAATACAAAAATTCAATAAGAAATGGATAAGCAAGATTTTAAGTGATAAAACGATAATGCATTTTCTAGAAAGCTAAGCACTTTTACGAATAAAATTAAATTGCTTTTATTTAAAAGCAGATTTTGATATAAGTTAAATCTGACCATGAAATCGTAATCCATGAAAGCAGTTGAGAATAAATTGTTCGAAGCTCTTAATAAATACTGATAAAATTTCGATTTTATTATCCATTTATATCCGATAAATTAATTACTTCAATTTTTCATTGATAGTTGAGGAGATTTTTCTATTTGAGTTTATTATATAATCCACGAAAATTCTCCATCAATCGAACCTTTTGAAAACAAAAATACTTAGCAGTAATAATAAGTTTTTAGAGTAACTAGTTTTTTTGGAATTTTTTTTCAGGATTAGTATATTTTTTATTTCTTAAGGTCTCGAAATTTTCAAAAATTTCAATCAATGTGATTTCATAGTTTGAAAAACTTTAATATTTTCCTATTAAAGTGAGAATATTTTTAAAAAATCGTTATTTTCAGACGAAGATTAAAAAAAATAATAAAATATTTTAAAATGCATAAATTTTCATTAATGTTCATTAAAATAAACTCACGCATAAAATGAAAATTATTTATTCAAAATGGTAAAAAATGCATGAAATAAATTTATCAAAATTCGAAAATCACATAAATTTAAAAAATATCCATAAACTATTTAAAAACACATAAAAATATTAAGACAATAATTAAAATGAATTTGAGTTTTAAGCAATGTAATTTTCGACGATCACTAATTACTGATTCTTGAAAGTTTTTAGGTTATTTTTTAATTTTAATTTTTATCCTTTAGATCAAAATGCTAAAATTTTAGTTCTAAAAGAGTAAGAAACAAATTAATTAAAATAGAAATATATTAAAAAAAGTCAAGAACAAATTAAATAAAAAAAAATAAAATTTTCATGTGTTGTTTTACATTTTCAAAAATTATTTTTGACAGATTTTGTTTTGTGCGTTGTTTTTTTGGTTTCAATTTTTTATTTGCTTTTAATTCTCCCACTTTAATATCGACCTTGAAAAATAAAAATCTTTAGTTTTTTAAGAAATTTCTAGTGATTTAATTAAAAGCCTAAGTGGTTATTTCTAATAAATATCGAGTAATGAGCCAACCTAGAAAAATTCCTCGATACTTATCGATTAAATTAGAACTTGAATTATATAAGAATCTGAATGATTTATTATTTCTTTATTCTAAACTCCGGAAAAAAATATATTTAAAAGGCTTTAGTATAAAAATGAAGGTTTCATTTATTTTGTCCTCTTAGTTTTAATCAACTAGCTTAAAACTCGCGAACAAAAACCAAAAAAATACACTGTTATTTATTTAACAGGAGTTTGTTTATTCAATTGAAAATTTGTGTTTTTGTTTATACTTAATTTGTAATAAGTATGAATGAGTTTCCTTCAGTTTTGATTAATTTTTAAAATACTCAATAATACAAAAATTTAAAAAAGATGAAAATTTTAAAAACTTGACTCCGACCTCTACGGATTCTTAATCTTTTATTTTTCAGTTGAAAACGAATACATAAGAAATACTCTAAAGAACGGACTAAGCTATTCGATTTCTACTGACAAGTAGTGAATCTACTTAAAAAAGAATTAAAATTTGGTGTTGGATTATCTGATTCTTTCATGACATTATTAGAAAACTAGAGATCAAAACTACATGAAAATTTAATTAGCAATTTAATTTAATCCTTTTGTATAGCATTCATTTATATTTTTTTTTAGTATGTACAAAGAACATTTGGCTGAAAGGAATGACTTAGCTCAATTACAAACTGACAGGTTATAACCCAAACTACATTTTTAATGAATGGCAATAAATAGGATTCTGTAAATATTAGAGTTAACGGCCAAATTTATTAAGTAATAACAAAAAATTTATTAAGATAATGCTTTTTTCTTCATTCCATTTTGATTAAAAAGACATTTATTTTTTATTAAGCTAGTGCAAGAAATAGTTAATTTCTTTTTTAAAAAAAATCTATTGAAATCTAAAAACAAAAGATTTTTCTAAATTTATTTAGTTTTAAAAAAAAAAATCTTATTTATTTAATCTAAAAATTTTCGAAATTTTAATTATACATAAATTTTAAAAAAATTATGAAGAAATTTGTAGTATTTAATAATACAACTCATTTTCTAGACAAACAAGTTGACTGGGCAATAATTCTCGTTTAGATAATCAAAATATTTAAATATTTATTAAAATAACAAAAATTTTATTTTATCTTAGTTTAGTAAATTTACGTGTTATCAATATTTACGATAACATTTATCCATTAGAATGTTGCAGTCTATCTGGATGACTCGAAGTTAAATTTTTCCGTATTTCTATTTATACTTCTATTTTTTGTAATATTTAATTTTTATTTCAAACTTTTTAAAAATATTTTACTTCTTCCATTTGTTGATTTTTATAAATAAATATACTATTGACATGTGGTGACTTAATTTATTTTCTAAAAACATAAATTCAAATTATTCATGATGAGACATAATAGCATCTTTTTTTTACATTTAAGTCCAGAAACTGGACTGAACTAGGAGTAAAAACAAATATTTTTGTTTGAAACTCGTTTTTTTTTATTTAAAGAACATGTTCTGGTGTTAAATTTTACTTTTGCCTGATCTTTTCACGCTATTTGTATATTTATTTATTAAAAACTAGACCAAGTTATTAAATAACCTACTTTACCTAATAACATTGCTTTGATACAAAAAAAATTGCCAAATAATATTATGGTATTGTTTGGTTCCTAGTTAAGTAATGTATGAGAATTGTCAAGTATTTTCTCATCTAGATTTAAATTAAAAGCTCTTTTAAGTAGCATTTAAAGCAATTCAAGCTTAATGATTAATTCGCTTTAGATGGGCTTTTCGTGTCTTGAGGCTAGACCCTTTACTTTCGGTTAATTGAATACAAGGAATTTAATACAAATTTTTTCAAGAAACAAAAAAATAATTCTAATTTTGTATTTTTTAAAGGATTAAATATTTTAAATAATAAAAATCAGTCGGTTGAAATAAAGCAAGTAATTATAGATTAAAAGGGTAAGAATAATATTTAAATTTTTGATAATCTCAATTAAGTAATAATTGCACTGATTCGATATTGGGCTTGTGGCTAATAAAGTCGGTAGATTCAAATTAGATTTGAATTTATTTTCTAAATGGCTTTGGGTAAAAGATTTGATTGATAGTCAAGTTTATAAAGGATTTTTTATTATGTTAAGAATTTTATTTTAAATTTTAAAAATGCATTCTTAATTTGCTTGGCTAGAACTTTGCCAAAATCACTTGGCTAGCTAAATCTCAAATTCACTCTGCATATTTGATATGCGCTTCAAAATTGCTCAAATATTAATAGAGTCTTTGAAAAAATATTTTTTTTTTTCAAAAGAAAATTTTTTTATTAATTTTAGTTCCACTTAAACATAGTTCTATAAATTAGTATATAAATAAAATACAATCTAATTGATAGAACGAGATCGACCGAGTGAAGAAACATCCGCGCAGGGTCAATTTTTTTAGCAAAATAATATGTTTCATTTACAGACAGTTAAATTAATCAATATCAGACTAATGGCACAAATAGTAATTTTTTGATGAGTTGAAATCGATGATGCGAGTATAGCCCGAGGCTAATTACCTTCATGCCACCTGTTAAATCCATAAATTCAAGTCATATGTTCAAATCTGTCGATAATAACAACTTAATTTTGACATGACAAAACAGTCCATTGGAATTATTTTAGTAGTCAACTCTCGTACTTCATTATGATAATTAATATTGGTTTAATGGATCATTAGTTTATTTTATTTGGATTTGTGATTGAGAAAAAAAATTATATTATTCATAGTTTTTTTTCTACTCGAAGCGAAAAGTTTCCGTTAGCTTTACGAGAACACAAATAGAAAAAAAAACATAAATTATTCTACAAAAAGAACCGATTAAATTATATTAATTCTTTTTTTTTTCCTATTTGTTTTGTTTGCTTAATTTTTTAAGGTAAACTTTTGAGTATATTTGCACTAGGATGTTGTTGTTGTTGTTGTTGACTTGTGTCCCACAAAAACGCCTTTAACCATGTCTAAACTCAACTAAAGGCAAATAAAGAAAAAAAAAATTGGTCGGATTTTAGCTTGAGAAATTCCCTGTGATCAAACTAGAATTTCCTCTGTTTGACAGGTAGAAGGAACATGTCAAGTCTGACGTGTCAGTTGATATCAATTTAATTTTGGTCAGGTCTTTTTAGATGGTCAACATTTGGCGTCTGTTCTATTGTACAAAGCGAAATTCGATAGTCTTTCTCAAGCCAGTGTTAGACAACCATATCCATTTCATTAATAATTATGAGTAAATTTTCTAATATTTGATTAAATTGCATGATCATACAACCAAAAAGCAGATTAAGAATTTAAATATTTGAAGTTTTAAATAGTGATTAGTTTTTTAGATTAGGCTCATATTGCCTATCCAATATTCAAGCGATAATTATCTCTTATCGATTCCAAGATAAAGTCAATTGTAATTTGATATTTAATTGCTAGGTATTTAATTGTCTTGGATGTACCACCAGTTTGTTGGGTTAAATAATCAAGCAGAATGAAACCTGAGTTTACAAAGGCATTTTTGTTTTCAAATAATGAATTCTCAATTGAGCGTTAAAATATTTAAATAATAATTTAAAAAAAAAAAAAAAACTATTTGGGTTAGACTCACAAGTGGGAGGTAGGCTACTTAAATCAGTGTCAAAACAACAATTGATGGTCTAGAACCTGATGTTAAAGCAAATAGAACAAAGAACACAAATGTTCTTAATAATTTATCGATTTTTCTTTCTACTGATCGGGTCAGTGTTGGACTTTAGAGAAGACAATTCGACTCATTTGGGCTTATTCATATTTCGTGATTAAATCAGGCTGATTTTAGGAACAAAATCCAATTTCAATTATTTTATTTTGCTCTCACAAGATTTAGCATAAATAAATGAGGTTAACTTAAAATAATTTTAAATTTAAATATTTAGCCACCACCGAAAACTAAACAACAACCACTATGTAAAATTTTATTTATCTTAAACTAGTTCTAAAGCTTGATAAGTGTTTTTGAGCAAAATTGCTCTTAGTCGAGCTTTTACTTTTCACAGCGAAATTTCAAGATTAGTTCTACAGAACTATTTGATAAATTGGACCATTTATTTTTATGTTGGCCAAATTAGCTCAAATTTAAACAAAAAAGTCATTAACATATGATATATTATTAGCAGTGGTGATGATTCTAGACAGCTTCCACTCTGAGAGTCTTTTGTTAATTCATCCGAACCATTTTTCTTTCATTCTCATTTGAACCATTTTTTGTTGACTTTAGTAGTCCATCTTCTTTATTATTCTTTTTGCCATGGTATGGTAAAATTGTCAGCTGACGAAGTTTGGTTTTATGCAATTATTTAGCCAGAATAGCGAAAATTTATCCATGCTTGCACATCTAGAGTGTTTGCAGAGTTAAAAAAAATAGAGTTAATTTTAAATTTTTTATTTAAAAAATAATAATAGTAACTTTTAATTTTATAGATGATTTAATAAATTTTTTTGATTAAATTAACGCCAATTTTGACAATGTAATTCAAAAGAAATTCTAAATCAATATCGCAACTCTAGACCAGTTCACTAAGAGATGAATCAAAAGCCGAGTTTACTCTTTTTGCCTTCAATTGTATCCAAATCATATAAAATTTTTCTAAATTTTTATTGAAAAATATAGTTCGGAACAAAAGGCTCTTAGCACTTCCTTACAGTCGCTTGAAGAAAGGTAATTGAATAAATTATTAAAATGCTAAACAAAGTTTTGGATTGAGATTAGAAGAAAAAACGAAATTTTATTTTAGAGTTACTTAAATACAAGCTTTTTTATTCTAAAAAATAGAACCAAAATATCGTTTTTTATTTAATTAAGTTCCCTTATTAAATTTAAATAGAATTAACTTAAACTTAAGAAATTCTAAATTAATCCCAGAGTTGTTTAAAAGTCCCAAAAAAAAGTCCAAGTCAAGAATTTTTTTTTAAATTTGATAGATCAGGCTTCATATCAAAAAATTAATGTACTCTTGGATTGTCTAATGCAATAGATTTGCCATATATCAGATTTTTTTTGCAATATTTGCATAAATTTCTTCTTCAGTATTCAAAATTTTAAAGCCTGGACTTGGACTTTTTTTTGGAAAAAAAAGATTAAAGTCTTTGGTCGGACTTTTGAAAAAAAAAAGTCCGGACTTGGACTTGATTTGAGACTTGTGACTTAAACAACTCTGATTAACCCTACAATATTTTTTTTTTATTTTATTAAATGAAATTCAAAATTTAAGAAGTAAAGGTTTAACTTTTTAAAAATGTATTACATAAATTAAATGAGATTGAAATCATCTAGTGTAAAGACCACTTGCGAATTATCCCTTAGCTAAGAATAAGAGATGATATTGGAAATAAAATCATATTGAATAAAATATAGAAATTGTCTTATAATAACTTTTTATTAGCATAAAATTTAATAATAAAGAGGAATTAAAAAACTGTTTTCAATTTTAAATTATGAAAATTTGGCAAAAAGAATCGATATAAAATTCCCAGCGGGTTTGAATACGTTCGATAATTATTCATGCGGGAAATTATTATTAAATTCGGCATAAGAAAAAAATAATTCCATTTGTACTTAAATACATAGTAATTTGAATAAACCCGTGACTTTTAACATAAAGATGTAAATTGGTCAATGTTTGGGAAAATCGATAAGGATTAGGATCAGTTAGATTTAATCCTAATGTGAATGAATATTTCTTTGTTTCGAATATGTGACAATTTATAACGCATTAATTTTATATTTCAAAATTGATGACTTATTTTGTTCACATTTGTCTAGATGGAAATTTTAGTTTGAAAAATTTAATATTTAAACTTGTTCAAAATTGAAGCATAACTAGTTTTTAAATCTTCGATTATCACTCATGTAAATCTATTTGAGCATTTTCCGATTAAAGTTAAATTTTTTTTTTAATTCATAATGCTTTTTTTCATTCTATTTTAATTTTCTTCGATATTTTAATTTATTTTATCTTAATCATTTTTTGGATTATTTTTTAATTTTTAATCTGAAGGAGCTTTAACACTGTATTGAAAAAAATAAAAAATTAATTATACTTGGTAAAGTTTTTAAATTATTTATTTCTTCTAAAATTTCAAAATCCTTAATTTTTCCAGTTTTATTATATTTAATAAGAATCTAAGACAAACAAGAGTAAATATAATAAATAATTTGTTTGAAAAGATGCATTCAAAGCAGATAAATTATGTCTGATCGGAAAAAATTTAAAATTGTTAAATTCGCATGAAAAAAATTGATTGTAAATTCATGATAATTGAAAATTAAAAAATTCGGTCTTGGTAAATATTTTGATCAAATTATTTTTTTGCGCTTTTTTAAACTAAGGTCAACGAACATAAATAATTCTCTCAATTTAAAATTTTATTTAAATTCTAGCTTGGACCAATTTTTGTTTTAGTTGATAATTTTCTTTAGATTAAAAATAGCTTAAACACTTTGCTTCGTTGATAACTTAATTTATAAACAACATTTTAAAGATATTTAGTTTAGATAAGAATATATCTATGATGGAGTCGGTGATAGTCGAATCGATTAGAATAAATTTCTCTAAATATAATTTAGTTGTTTACTTAATTTCAATAAACATCGTTATCATTTGATTGAAGTTGGTTGGTGAGCAAAAACAACAAGAACCAAGCTTGCCAAAATCGACAAGCATATTGTTTTTAGTTCATTTGGCGAATGTAGCTTAATTTAAAAAACTCCAACTCAACTCTTTTTTTTAAACTTCAACAATTCAATAATTAAAATTCATTTCACGCTACTTACCAAAGTTGCTCCAAGTTATGTAACCCATTTTGTGTAAGATTAGCAAAAGAGGTCTTATCATTGAGGCAATCAAGTTATTTTTTAAAAGTATTGGAGATTAAGCTTATCTTATCAAAAAAGACATTGCTGCTAACGCTTCCATTTTTTAAGCTAAAAAATGTTTTCTTTGGTTCAAGCCGTACCAACGGCATTCATTTTACAATTGTTAAATAATAAAAAGTCTAATCTCTTCAAGATAATTTAAAGTAATTAAATTAGGATATTTTTTTTGTTGAACTGATTAAATTGAGCAAACATATGCTCACATTAAACATTTTAGACGAACATAAATTCTCATTCACAAGCTCATTTTTCTCAAAATACTTCAGGTTTATCTGTTTAATTCAAATTTTAGAAGATTTTTTTTTTAATTTGAAACAAAAAACTAAGATTGTTTTAATTATTTAGACTAAGATCAAGTGTCAATATTAGTTTAGAAAAATAATTTTTTTTTTCTCATTCAATACTCGTAATTGTTCTAGGAGATTTGAGAGTTTAAAAAAAAACTTTAAAAGTTCAAGATTTGACCAATTGAGTGAGCATTTGAAGCAGGGATTTGGACCTGAAAACATTTAGTATCTAATTAGTCAAGTAATATTAAAAAATTTTCGTTTGATTTAAAATAAAAAAGAATAGATAAACTCAAAAATTCATTTATTTAATGAATAGAGCAATATGTGTTTAATTCATTATGTTATTTATACTTTCAACTTGGATCAATTTTGCTCTTTGTGTTGGCTAGTTAATCGGTCAGTTGGTTTGAAAGCGAACTAAATAAAGATGCAAATATCTTCGATTGCAAAAGGCTTCTTTATCTTTGTTATCTCTATTCTTTCTCTTTTTTTTCATCTTCTTCTTCTTCATCTAAACCCTAATATTCGCTAATAGGAAACTATGAGCTTTTTCATGCACTTGATTCGGAAATTAATTTTTTGTTGTTGCCTCTATTCTTCTCGATTCAATCATAAACTAATTTTATTTTAATCAATTTTTTTTTTCGAGAGAAAAAAGAACTAAGCTCAATGAAAGATAGAGTTGGAATTAGGGCAATTTAAGCTAGCCGAGGTTGCTGAAAGAATATTATAATTCCATGTGAGTTGGACTGCAACTGTTTTATTCAAAATGGACAGTTAAATTTGTGAATCCTGGCCGTGGTTCAGAAAAAAACAATTCCATTAGAGGGCTTTATTGGTAAATCGTGCAGATTTTCAGCATGGATTCTATGCGCAGTCTCAATTTTTTGTCAGTAAATATTTATTAAAGAAAGTTTGTTGGCAAATAGGGCATATAGCCGATTAGGAATTAAGATAAATGGGTCCATTTGAAGCGGATTAGTCAAAAAGTGGCGAGCATTAGTTCAAGTTGAGTTGGCCTTTGGAGCAAAAATTATAACAAAATTTTAAGCTAAAAGTAGTTTGATTTGTATGAGCTAATTTTTTTTTCAAATTTTCGAAACAAAAGAAATTGAATAGCTAATTAGAAGATTAATTCTAGATAAAATATTAACCAAGTATCTAAGGATAATTTGAAACATAAAACTTTTATTTAAAAATAGGCTTGAGTTTTCTTACCTTTGTTTTTTTTATGAGAAAACTTAGGTTTTTAACTCACTTCTAATTGAATTGTATCAAGTGCTTTGTAAACTCGGGCTTTAGTTGCTTAAATCACGCTATTCTGAGCCAAAGATAGGAAATCTATGCGGCAAAACTTTATTTTTTAAAATAGGCTCAAGTATCGTTTTAAATCGTTGATCACTTTACAAATCTTTTTTTTTTCTTCAGTTAATCGTGTTTCATGTTTTCATATCAAATAAATTTAAGACAAAATTAATTTTTATTTTAGCAAGTTGAAATTTTTTTGTTACAAAAATCGAATAATTTGTTTCACTGAGCATTTTAATTAAATTCTTAAAAATTAAATTTAAAATAAAAAAAAGACTTGCAAAAATCAAAACAAATGAGCATTCTTTTGAAAAGAATTTGTTTATAATCATAAATCATAAATTAATGAATTTATAAATATGAAAATATTACAACTCTTTTTTCAACTCCTAGTTATTCCATCAAACAAAATACGCAATTAAATGGACTAATTTACCAGGCTTACATAACAACGCAATAATTGGGTTTAAAATTTCATGTCCAGATTGAATATTAAAGATAGTTGGTATAAATTTTGTAAAGTATTAAACATTTAAATTAAGCGGCCTAGTTTTATATTCAAATTAGATTTAGAAAAGTAAGAAATCTTTGTTCTATTTCTAGTTAAACCTTTTATTAAAATGTGAATAGAGCTTTCCAAATTTTATCCGAAAAAAAATTTACAAACTGAATATTTTTTTTAAATTTTGTTTTTTTTTAATTTATTTTTAAAAGTTCGGAATTAAAAAATGCGTAAATTAAACACGAATTTTTGGTATCTTAAAATTTTTATTTGTAGTAGTCAAAAGTTAAATTAGAAAAAATACTCCGATCAAAGAAAAAAAAAAAGAAATACTCAAAAAAATACTTAATAACGTAACCATCCGAATTGAGTGACATGTCTTTAAAATTGAGTACTCTATTTTAATGACACGCTGTTATAACATGTAAAAGATTCTATAGTGACATGTCACTAAATTCGGATAATTACGTTATATTAATCTAAAAATTATGGTCTATGGGTTGGTACAACTTATGCCTTAAGGGTTATGTCGACTAATTTTCTTAAAAAATTTATTTCATGTTAATAAATTACGTGAAAAAATGCTTATAACTGAAAATCGAATCGATTTTCCGATATCGATTCGGAAATTATTCGGAAAAGATTTAGAGTAAAATTAATTTTTTTTGAAGAAAAAATTTTCTTAGTGATTAGTTTTTAAATGGACATGGCAACCATGTAAACTCGACTTGGATTTATTCATAGATTACCAAACAATCAACAACAACAACAACAAAAACTAGCTTAAGAACAAACGAGCTAGAATAGAAAATAAAATTCCTTAAGTGTATATTCTTAGTTTTAAATATAGACACCGCTCAAAAGCATGTTTATAAATTTTGAATTTAAAATTTAATTTATTTAGATTTAAAAAAAATGATAATTTTTTCGTTTGAAAAGTAAAAAGTGGTTGAGTTTTTATTTTAGACGAAATGTCGAGACCATCATCGACTAATTTAACTCGTTTGGAAGTGACCGCAAACCAAACAAACACATCTGTGTACCAAAGCAAGACGGACATATTCGACCAATGCAACTACAAACTCTTGTTCTCACATCTTCCTTTGAGCATTTCTTTTATTCATCAAATAGACCTGGGCGATTTTAATTTTCAAAGTTTTAACTTTCCGAATTCAAAAGCGCTCAATGTAGAATCAGCGGACATTCAATACCAACAACATCTCACCTATAAACTAATCATATCTATAGCTTTACTGCTTTTTGGACTTTTTTTTGCCACTATTGGCTATCGCTTCTTAAAGCTGTCCACGTTCATATGTGGCTTTTCGCTTGGCTCCAGTATTATCTATCTAATCCTCATGGAACAAAAGCAACTAACTCTAATCGAAAATTTAATCATATCTCTGTCAATCGGTGTTTTATTCGCTTTTGTCGCCCTCTTGGTCCAGTACATAGGTCTGTTTATCCTAGGCATCATGGGCTCCATAGCTGTATCCACATGCATTCTTATTTTCATTGATCTTTTCTATGGCAATAAGTCTGCATGGATGTGCATCTTACTTTTATTTGTATGCGCCACTATTCAGGCTAGTCTGTCCCTTAAATTTCAAAGATCAATGACTATTTTGAACACAAGCTCAATTGGTTCGCTCCTACTTGTGGTATCCTTGGACTTTTTTGTCGAAAATAACCTTCTTATTGATTACATACTTGAACTGTACCGGGTCAATGGTAACGCGTTCAATATGTTCGAGAGGCAAAAAGCGCTGCTAAAGCCTGGACAGGAGTACCTAAAAATGGCCAATAGAGCTTTGGCCACAACCAAAATGCCAGCTACCACCACCACCAAACTAAACTCGACTAGCTCTGATTTTGCCCAAACTAGCGGTGCACTAGGACTTGTCTTAAAATTGTACTCGTCAGCTCATGACAGACTATGCTGGTACACATGGACCATTTTTGGCTCATTTTTTATCATGCTTTTATTCAGTCTGCTAATTCAATTATTAATAACTGCCCGAAGTTATGACCATCGAGAGTCTTGGCATAAATGTAAGCTTTTTTTATTTAACAAAAAAAAAAAAAAACATTAGCTGATTTTTTAGTGCATGTTTTACGCTTAATTTGATTGATTTGCTTGACTTTTAATTTTGACAAGTTGGGTCCCAATCGATACAAAAAAAATTTCTTTTCTTTTTTACTTAAATCAGCTAATGTTTATGTTTTTTAAAAATATTTATATATGAATAAAAAATGTATCAGATAAAGGGATACCAACATACGAGCCTAGAATAGGTATTAAAGAATTTTAAAAAAATTTAATAAAACTATTTATTTTCCCTAGCTCTTCTAAATAAAATAACAGTCTAAGCTTTTTGTGTGTTTACTTTAACATTTTTAAAACGCTTTGAATAACATTTTTTTTTTTGAATTTGATGGAATTAAAAATTAAAATTAAATTTTTGAAAGTGATTCGCGGAAGTCGAAAAAAGAGAAGCGCAAATTTGGAAAAAATTCGCTTAAAATCCCACATTGAAAATGCAGGTCATCAAAAACACGGTCCAAACTACAACACGAGCTCAAGAAGCACGGATTCTGACATCGGCATTGGGGGCCACAATGACACTTTTCTTCTGGTCGAATCGGGCCGTCACTCAAATGAGAACTACGACACTAATCAGCATTTGAACTACTCGGTAGGGTCCAGTGAAAGCCCAAGACCAAGGAGAAAGCGAAACAAGAGCAGAGACACGGACAATATTGAGATAATTTCCTTTGAAGTCATGAAATCTCCCAAAAAAGAATCTAAAAAACAAAAGGCATCTAGAAAAAATCCCTTAACTACTTCAACCTCTACCACCACATCGACTACATCGTCGGCCTCAACTTCCTCCACTTGTCAACTAATACCTCTTAAGCTAAACAGTGACGTTAACTCTCAAACCACGGCGACTTCGACAATTTCGGCCTCGCCAAGACCCGCTCCATCAGCACCTCCATTGGTTTCTAGTCAAAACTCGAGTCCTCTACCGCCTCCAGTTCCCAACCAACCACCACCCAAGCTTCCAAGCTCGCTGGCCTCGCAAACCAGTATCCCACAATTAATGCATAATAAAATTAATCAGCACAGAAATAGTAGTAGTCGGGAACGCGACAAAGACAAAGATAAAAGCTCGTCGGATGAGAAATTTAGGCATTTGTACCAAATGAGACGGAACAATGGAGATGTTTTATCTCAGGATTTCATCAACAATATTCAGACCAAATTGTCCTCTTCATCGAATTTAAACGACACTGCTTTAGTCAACACATCGTCGTCTTTGAGTTCAAACAAAAGTAAGACCAAAAGTGGCACTCCGTCAAAAAAGAAATGAGTCTTAATGAAAATATTAATGTTTTTGTGTTAATCTAACTGAAAAGTTAATAAAAAAATGTTTAATTTTCGCTTTTTTTGTTCTTTTCTATTTTTAATGATTATTTTTTTAAATTTTGTAATTTTTTTATTTCAAGTTATTTTACTAAAATTAAATCGACAAGATACAAATATTTTATAACCAAAAGACAGACTGATGCTTAAAAAATTCTCGTATCAATTGGTTCTATTGAATAAATGCTGATTATCAGTTTTTTTTTAAATTTGGAATTCATTTTTTTTAAATTTAAAAAAAATTATCTTATTTTTGGAAGATAATGTGTAAATAAATTTTTTTGAATAATTTAATTTCAATTATTCTATCATTATTCAAATAAATGAATTAAAAATTAAATATTAAAAATATTTAAAATTAAATTATGTCAAAAAAAATAAAAAATTTCATTGGGTTTGATTCCCAATAAAGTCATTATTGAAATAAACAATGAAAATCGAATATTATTTTTTAGTAACATAAATAAATGGTCGTTTTATTAATCTAAATAATCAAATGTCATCATAAATTTTATCATTTTTTCAAAGAACATCCCTCTTAGAGTTAAAAACTTATCTTCTTATCTCCCAGTCAACGAAAAATTGAAGATTTATTGAAGATTTGTAAAAGATCTTTAAAATTTCAGTATCATTTCTTTATTTTTTAAAGAAAATGTAGAGATTTAAAACAAAATTATTCAAATAAAATTTGTAGAAAATTTCTTCATAATTTCTTAGAATATTTAAAGAATATCTAAAGAAATATCTTTTAATTTTCAGTCAGAAAATTGATTAATTTTCTGACTTTTTGATTAAATTGTGTAAAATATATAAAATATATAAATTTTATATAAATTTGTTTTCGGATCTTTTTAATTTTTACATTTTAAATATTTTAGCTTAGATATATCAGAAAATTCAAAATAGCCGTAAATATATCAAGCCCTTTTTTATGATAATTAAATAAATTTTAATTGATTTTTTTTTAAGATGCACGAAAATTTTCAAAATATTACAAAATATTAAAAAGTGTAACAATCAGTTTTTTATTTATAAAGCACATCGTTATAATTGATTTTCCCAAAAATTCTAAAAATTAAAGAACACTCGATTCTTTATCCACATCGCTTAGCATTAAGTTACAGCTAACTATTAAAAAGCTTTTGTTATTCAATTTATAAAATTACATAAATCGGCAACGTGGTTTCGTAACGAAAATAAAAACAAAAGTTTTAAATTGTAATAAGATACAATATCGTTCCTTTGAATTAATTAGCTGATCCAAAGGTATTAGTTAAATTTTTTTCCTTTAAAAAATCTGCAAAATAATTTTAATGATTTCTCAATACATGTACTTTAATGCAGAGTTCTTGCAAACACAATATTTGAATCAGCTGATAAATTTTACAGAACAATTTTGGACTTAAAATAAAATAAATTTTCCAATTTAAAAATATTTTTTTTATTTTTTGTTCGAAAATTCACAATGTCCTTAACTCAAGGCTTTAATCAAATACTAATTCTATAAATAATATGTAGACGTCTCAAAAAAGAAGTTTTTTTTGCACAACTGGAAGCTTGCATTCACATGTACAATTTACTATATATATGTTTTCAGTTTAGTTTAGTTATTAGTTTTTTTTTAGTTTAGTTTTTTCTATATAATTTAAGTTTTGTTTTATATTAATTTGTTTTGGATTTGGACCTCGTGTCCCAATAAAGTTATAAAAAACCTTATTGTGTTGATCCGAAACCCTCGAGTCTAGAATAGGACTTGAGAAGTCTGACTGGGTAATAAAAGTCTACCAGCAGACCAAGAAATATTACAAATAGATTAAAGAAAAAGAGGAGATTTTCATTTAATTATTCTTTAAAGTTCTCTCTGGCAAATTGAAGTTCATGATCAAGTGTAAATTTCAAGTCAAAATTTTTAGTTTTTGATTTAAATAAAAATGTATTTTTTATCAATTTTTTTGCGAGGAACGAAGCAGACGAGCTATATAGTCTCACAATGAGAGTGTATTGAAAAGTTAGAATGCGCAATTTGAAAAAATTTTTCTGGATGAGAATTTTTACTAAAACCTTAACATATACTATTATAAATTTGAAAAAAAACTGAAAATTTACCAATTAAAATTTGCAAATAAAACTTAACTTTTTACTAATTTTTAACTCTTATTTATAAACAAAATTATACAAGATTTTTAGTGATGGGAGTTTTCTCTTTAGTTTAGTCAACTAAAATTTAGTCGAATAGTTTTAGTTAACTAAAATTTAGCCAGCTAGTTTTTAGTTAATTAATTTTTAGTCCGCTTATTTTTAGTTAACTAATTATTAGTCGACTAGTTTTTAGTAAACTTATTTTTAGTCGACTAAACTAAAATTATTAACTAAAGTTTTTTTTTTGAAAATTTTTTTTAAATAAAATTTATAATTTATAACTATGTAATATGAGTAAATTATAAATTAATGATTCTTTAAACTATTGAATTTGAGGCAAAATGTTATTTATTGTACATTTTTATATTTTTACATTTTTGAGAGTAAAAATAAAAATCTCAAAATAAAAGAACTTATTACTTTTATTTAATTATTACTTTTCTTGAATGAAAATTTTTTTAGGTTCTTTTATTTTGAGATTTTTATTTTTTCTCTCAAAAATGTAAAAATATAAAAATGTACAATAAGAACATTTTGCCTGAATTTGATTGGTTGAAAATTATGGAATTAACAAATTAAAAAATGTTATGTATATTTTATTAATCAACCAAAAGAATAAATAAATACCATTAAATAAAGACTTAATTAAATAACATCTGGTTTTGTTACCTATCCTCTTTTAAAAAATTTTCACATTAAAAAAAATTTATAACTGTCAAAATAAAGGAATGTTTCTTTTAATTAAAATTCAATAAATTAATTATCAAAATCAAATCCAAAATATTTACTAAAATTTAAAAAAAGTTATAAAATGTCAAATAAATGTTTTTAAATATTTTTTGTCTCATTATTCCTTAGATATCTCGCTTTCCGCATAATATCCCGCTTTTCCTAAATTGTCTAACTATTTCAAAGATATCTCACTTATTCCATCACAACTTTTTTTTTTTTTTTTTTTAAAGTTTATTTCAAAATTAAAATGGCTCTGAGTAATAGAACTCTTTCCTCTGTGTTTTTTTTTTAATAGTTTGATTAAATGGAAAATGAAAATGGATGCTGAAAAATGTAGCCAAGTCATTTTCTCAGGTAACTCCTCCAAAAACCAACCTATTGACGCAAATTTATTTAGTAAAAAAATCTCCTACGTAAAAAATCCAATTTTTTTAGGAATAACATTTGATGAAAATTTGTGTTTCAATTCACAAATTGATTTTATAAGAGCACGATGTGTCGATCGAATAAATATTATAAAAATCCTTTCAAGTAAATTTTGGAAGTTGAAAAAAGACACTCTACTTAATATTTACAAAACATTAATTGAATCGGTAATTGACTACAGTTTTTTTATTCTTACTCTAACGTCAAATTCCAATCTTTCTAAGATCCAAACCATACAAAACATCTCAATTAAGTCCATCTACCACTTTCCTTTCGATACCCCGTCAGATCTATTAGTTAAGTTTCTTGAAGAAATAAAGTTTGACAAAACCGAAGTCCGCCTCCACAAACTTTTCGTTAAGTACATTAAAAAATGCTTTATTTTTAAAAACAAATTTACTCTAGAGCTAATAAAGGACTATGTCAGTGCCTTTATTAACAGCTCAAGAATATGCAGTAACAAAACACCACTCTGTGGTATCTGGAATGAGATAAATGAATGGATGATTGAAAATGGGTTTTCTATTTAAATTCGTTTCTTTTTCTTTTTTTTTTAAATCATTTAAAAATTAACTAAAAATTAAATTATTTATTTATTGAATTTATTAACGAAAAACTATTAAATAAAAAAAAAAAACTTTTTTTTAATATCAGACTTGTTTATAAGTCATAGTTTTAAGTCCGAGTCAAAGTCACAAAAATTAAAGTCAAGTCATAACTTTGACTTTAATTTTTGTGACTTTGACTTAAACTAGGCAGCCACAATAACTACCTGGAACGGCAAAAAATTCTTGTTGCTCTGACTTCTTTTTAAAAAAAAAATTATTGACTTGACTTGAGACTTCTACTTTTAAACAAGTTTTTTAATATTATACTAATCCCGAGATATCTCATATCGCAAATAATATCCCTTTTTTCACATTTTTTTGTAACCTTAGTATAACTAATTTCATTAAAGTTTTAGTCGACTAAAAATTAATTAACTAAAAACTAGTTGGCTAAATTTTTGTCGACTAAACTAAATTAGTTAAGTTAAGACCCATCAATATAGATTTTTCAATTTTTTCAGCAATTTTTATTTTAATTATGGTGTTGGATACGGTCAAGACAAATCGGTCCATTACACGGACGGTTTTTTGCGATCATTTGGCCGGTCTAATTTTTGGATCGCCAAAATAAACGGTCTAAAAAATACGGGCGGTCAAATACCCGTATTTTTTACCCGTATTTTTTAGACTGTTTTAATCATAATTTTATAATAAATTAAATTTTTTGAAAAAAAAAACTAACGTTTCGTTACTCGCATATAAAGCTTTGCTTACCCATATTTTTTAATAATAAATGACTAAACTTTATTAAACATTATTTGTTTAATCTATAATTAGATAGAAAATGATATGAATTTTTTCCTGAAGTAAATAAAATTCTTAATCAATATTTTGAAATTTTGCATTACAAAATTTAACTTTGTTTCGTCGTCACATATTTTTATTAATATAAAAAATATCATTTAAAGTCATAATTTGGATGCCTTAATGTCGATTTTAAATTTGTCTTTAAACTTTTCAAATAAAGAGTTTAGAAGAATCAATTAAAGGTCAATCAGAAAAAAAAATATTTGTTTTCTTTTAATTAAAATAATAAACATTTTATGCTTAATCTAAAAAAAAATAAAAAAATCTAGTTTCATCATTTTTATAAAAATTTTAATTAATTAAATTTTGATAATTTGATAATGATTATGAACTTCAAGTTGCCGTTCTCTCTAGGTTATTTAAAAATAATTAGTTCAAAACCCATTATAGAGCCTTCTAAAAATCTTTTAAGAGCCTTTTAAAAAATCTTCAAAATTTTATTGACTGGTTAGTCTTTAGTATTCATTTATGTTTGTAAGACTAGATTGCTCTTTTTGATTTTAAGCGATGTGATAAGCTAGAAATGAAAAACCTATTTTAAGAAAAATTTCTATAAAATTACACATCATGATTTTGCGTATATCACAAAAACTTTTCTTTAAATAGACTTTTTATTTCTAGATTATGACATCGGTTAAAATAAAAAAGAGCCATCTAGGATTACAACAAAAATTTCATATAAATTAAAATTTAAATAATCCAAAATTTAAAATTTGATTCATTACTTCAACTATTTAAAATTGCTTAAAATTTGCTTAAAATTTTAATATTTAAAGTTGATTTCAATTTTGACTAATTAATGTTTTCAGCTATTTAGGTGTTATTTTTACACCAATGACCATGAGTATGATTTTTAACGTATGGAATGATAAATATTTGATAATGGTCACCTTTCTTAGAAAAATGCAGACAAGGCTTAATCAAACGACTCTTGGTCTAACTAAAACTGATTTAATAAATTAAAATTTTTCAATTAATATCATCAACCTGAATTTTTTAAGCAAAATTCTTAGAAAAATTAAATTTAACCAAAATCATTGTTTTTAGATATGGCTGTGTCAAAATTTATAGAAATGTTTGAAGAAAAGTTAAAAAAAAACGATCTAAATAGAGTATTTTCGTTTGACGATTTTTTTAATGAATTGAACGTATTGAGTCCAATCAAGAATATTTCGAAAATTAGTCTTATTTATGAGTTTAGTGATGAAGAAATATATAAAAATTCAAAAGAGTGCATACTAAGGAACTTGATGAACAATTCCAATTTTAGAAAAGAGACACATTTTTCATTGGAAATGATTTTCAAATTTTATGATTTTATGAAAAAAAAAACATATTCACCAAACTTGCTAGCTGAAAGCTTGATTTTACTCTATTCGAGCAAATGCAATGGGAGTTGGCACATATTTAAAGCCTTTTTTGAAGGTTTTAATATAAAACTGGTTGGCCGTGAAGATTGTGAATTCTATGATAAATTAAAAACGTTGTTTGAATCTGTTTTAAAAATTGATTATTTTAGATCGACTATTTTAGAATCAGTCAAACAAGTTAATTTAAATACAGATTTTAATTTTCAAAGTCTGGAACTTATTGCGGTAAATTGCTGCTTGAAATCACTATTAGGATTTGCAGGCAAAAATAAAATATATATAAACGTTCAACAGTTCTTAGATATAAGAGACAGTAGTCGATTTAAATGGTGTTCAAATGAGGAAAAAGAAGTTGTTTTCATTTTGGAATTTATTCGATTAATGTTTCATGAAACAGTGCATGTTGTTTTGCGTTCGAATACGAATGACTTAAATTCGTCGAGTACTTTAATAGAAAAGAAAATATCCCAAAGACCATTAGCAGCCGAAATAGATCTTTTTGAGTTGGGTTTAAAAACTGAAGTAAAAGTTTTTCATGGATTGTTGAATTTACTAGACTCTTTAGAATCACGTATACTAAATATCCCTCTTTGTAATAAATTTCTGGAGGATTTTTTAGCGAACAGACCAGTAGTTTTTAACATTCAGGAATCTGGCTGCAAAACATTCAAAGAAGAAGATTTTCTAAATATGGCTCTCGACTATCGTCCTGGCAAATTCAAACTTTATGCCTAGATTTTTAATTTTTTTTAAATAAAAAATTAAAAAATAATTCATTTCTATAAGTTGATTTCAAATTTAATTCATTTGTTTTATATTAATAACGTATTTGCTTGAATTTAATGTCATTATGTATATACCGACATAACGTCGTTAAAAAATCTTTTTCGTAAAATTCTTTCGTTAATTATGAACACCCAGACATAAGGACATGTCGCTTAAATCGAGATTGCGTTATTTCATATCTTTTATTGAAAACTGATAAAATAATCAAAATGTGATACAAAAATTCAGTTTCGTTTTTTTTAAATTTATAAAATGCGATTAGTACTTAAACTAAAAATAATTAAACAATTAAATACTTTTTATTAAAGAATACTGAAGACTATGTTTTCATTCTTTTGATCATCAAAATAATAAATAAAAAAAAACTTCAACACGACCAAAAAGATCTCTTTGAGGAATGTTCTTTAAAAAAATGATGAAAATTTATGATGCCATTTAATTATTTCGATTAATAAAACGACCATTTATTTATGTTACTTAAAAAATAATATGCAATTTTCATTGTTTATTTCAATAATGACGTATTAAATTAAGAATTTCAGAGTTTGATGCGGCTATAAACCTGTGATAATAAAATTAGACCACGCGTTAATCAAAAATGTTATGGCATATTTGAGATTTACTTTGATGCATGGTCCAAAATCATGTCTTAATTTTTGGTGTAGCGTAATCGAACGCATTCTTTAAAAATAATGAAATCATCAAAAAAAATTTAGTTATTGAATAAAAACTTTTGAATTTTTATTATTTTTATTGAAAATTAAATAATTGAACTATTTAGATTTTACAATTACTAATAAAAAAAAACTATTTTTTGAAATAAATTAAAAAAAACGCATTTAAAAATTTAAAAATTCTAAAAGGAAGAAATTTCTTCATAAAGAAGAGAACCTCCAAAACTTGAATATAAATATCCGTGAAGATGAGAAGCTCTAGCTTGAATGCGTAGATAAATTTTATCACCTTGATTGCATTGTAGAATAATTGGTTGAGTAGTTGTGCTCCACGGCTCAGATTCAGACCAAACAATTAGAATAGAAGCTCCGTTTTTCATTATGTTGACTCCAGCCTAATCAATAAAAATAAAATTGGATAAAAAATAGCAGATTTTATTACTTTTTGTCTTCCAGTAGCTGAAATAGTAGCAAAAAATTGGTAAAACCCTTTAAAAGGTACTGTATACACTCCAGTATTTGGATCATAATGATTTCCGAAATTGGTTATTACATGTGTAAAAACAAGATCTTGATCTTGTTTAAAAGGTCCGATATTTTTTGTTAAAGAAGAAAAAAAAGCTGAAAAATTTGGTATAGGAGGTTCTCTTGCCGGAATTCCAGCAATGCCAGGTTCTCCTTTTTCGCCTTTTGGTCCCATTATTCCTGGAGGACCTTGATCACCTTTGGGACCATGGATGGGTAGTCTCAAATGTGTTGCATCATGCTTATTGCATTCAATATTTAAATGACAAGCGTCATTTGAGTACAGGCTTCGAGCATTGATCGTGTTTGAGAAATAGGCTTTTTCATCATATACTATTTTTTCTCTATTCTCAGCATAGTTTCTATTGTTTGCGTTTTTAATATTATCTTTTTTGATGGTTGAGTAATGATCCCAAGCAGATGCGCAAGGAATATAAAATGCTATAAATATGGTTAAAAATAAATTCATAAAAAGCGAGTCTTTTTTGTTTAAATAATTCATTTTTACCATTTAATCTAATAGATAGAGCATCTTTTCAAATAAAATGATTAAGTTTTTTGGTTATTAAAATTTAATTTAGCTAATAATCAATTTTAAGTTGAGGTTTATTTTCTGAATTGGGCTTCCAAGTAGAGAAAATTACTCTTGTTTTAATTATTTAACATCAGCTACTAATCTTTTGGAATGATTTATTGACGAAAATATCTTAAATTTTATTTTTTAGGTTTTAAAGTTATCGAACAAAATTGAATATTATTTTTGGTGAATGTATAAATAAATTAAGAATAGAAGATGATTATTTTTGTAAAAAAAAATAATTGTAAAAAAATAAACAGAATTGTTATAAAACAAAAATAAACGAAAATTCCAATAAAAAAATGGTTAGATAAACTTTTCATTAAAAATTTATGGACTTGAGAAAAATTTTAAAATTTTTAAATGATCGTTTTTTTGTTATTCACAAATAGAACAATTAAAATTACACATTATATTGATAATAAATAGAAACAACAATTTTGGTTTATTAATAAATTAAATGAATTTTTAAAATTAAATTTCTCTTAATTTTACTTCCTAGCTACTGATAACAAACCTTTTTTTAAATTAATATTTATTTTCTATAATATAAATAATTCATTGATAGTTTATTGTTAAAAAATGTTAAATTTTCTATTAAAAAAAATCTAGTAAACAACCATTTCCGGCTTATATATTAAATCTTTTATTCTTCAGCTCCTATTTTAACAAACTAAATTTTTTAATTAAGTTTGAAAACAATCTAATTTATGAAGTAACTTTGGTTCATATTGATTTATTTCCCTGAAGATTCCAATAATACCTGAATTAAAGAATTTAAAAACTTTCACGCTAATTTAACTTGTGCTTTTATTCTCCAGATAGTCTTTTGATATTTACAAAATTTTAAAAATTCTCAATAAAAACTACTAGAATTATTTGAATAATTATAACAAAGTTTCATTAAAAGTGATACTTGAAATTTTTAAAAGACTATTGACTTAAGATTTGAAAAATTTTGCTCTTATGACTAATTGCATTCTTTCCGCTAAACATATTGATAATGATTTATTAATGCCATTATATCAAGAACTTGGCTTCATAATTAATATTTTTAGCTAAGCTTTTAGACTAAAATTTATTTTTTATATACTAGAACTTTTTTTGTTTAAATAGAGAATATTAATTTCTAAAACAGAAAAAATATAATAAGTGACTCTTCTTTTTTATTTGAAATAATTAGTCCAAATTTTTGAAAAAACTTTTGATTAAGGAGACAAAATTTCACAACCCTGGTTTTACCTTGAGCTATTTTTTTTCATTTACCAAATTAGCCTTATCATATTTCGTTTCGTTTTAGATTAAATTTCACTTTTTTTAAATTAATAATTAAAGCACTAATTTCAGCTTAAATTATTGCTTGGAATTCTTGAAAATAATTGTCTCGTCAAATAAAAATGTGAAAAGAATATATTTTTAACAATTATCTTAAATTTTTTCAGTCACGAAATTTTGATTCATTTTTTTTCAAATAAAAGTCATACAAAATTTTCATTTATCTTAGTGTGAAATAGAAATAATTATAAATTTATTTTCTTATGTTAGATCAAAGCATTTTTTTTTATAATAGATTTTGCAAGCTTTTTTTCTTCTTGTCAACAAATGAAACGGAAATTAAAGAAATTTAGGCTTTTATTTGCTGAATATGCTAAAGAAAAAACTCACAATGCTCGGAGTAGCTGTTCGATAGCTTAAATTCCTTTTTTCCTTAATATTTTCTATCAAAATTGATTCAAAAAACAAAAATTGCTATTTAAGTAGCGTGACTGAAAAGGTTTTAGCAGAATTTGAATTAATCTAAGTCAACACCTTTATTAAATGAATTTAGTTTGTATAAAAAATATTGCGTCAAAGAAAAAACGTAAATAAATTACCTAATATAATAAATGATAAAATTTTATCAATTAGCAAAAATATAAAGATCAAAAAATTTTTTTATGAAAGTTCATGCAAAATTTAAAAATTAACAATATGGATATAAAACATTAAAACGTAAAATCAATTTACTGTATTTACTGAATCAGTATATTATTTTGTAAACCAAAATCAAATAATATTTTGGCATGATCAAGAAATATCAGTCATTGTTTTCTTGGTCAAAGAGAAATTCACTCAGAAGTCACTTTATTAAATATATAAACATATCTAATATATGTCAAGGATTAGCATACAGTATTTATCTTTTGTAACTTAATTATTCTAGTTAACATTTTATTGTAATTTCGGAAAATATTTGGTCGACTTTTTGTACTTTTTGAACCAGACTTGTTTATAAGTCACAAAAATTTAAGTCAAAGTTATGAGTTGCACAAAAATTTTTATCAATACCTGCTTCATCTGGACCAGTTGAAAGAATTTTTTTCTAAATCTGGTTACATTAACGGGGTTGTGAAGTTCATTTCGATTCGATCGTTTCAATTCAGAAAAATTTGATTAACTTTTTTACTATAAGGAATAATTTAGTTCTGTAAAATGCTTAATGTTTAAGCAACTTTGCTTATTCCGAAAATATATGTCTGCAAAAACTCTGCAATGTACTTGCACAGTTGATTAGAATACTTTTTAATGGCGTGCAAAATGCATAAAATTGCAGAGTATTTTGCAGACTTATTTTACTGAATTAAGCAAATTTGCTTATAATTGAGCATTTTATAGAACTAAATTATCTCTTTTAGTAAAAAAGTTATTCGAGTTTTTCTGAATTGAAAAGATCGAATTGAAACGAACTTCACAACCCCTACATTAACAGACCACATAGGTCAAGATTAACAGACAGGAATTTGGAAGCAACTTCTTTATTGGTATCAAATATGGATTTATTAAATCATTGAATTGACTTGACTTAAGACTTGTGACCTAAAAACAAGTCTATTTTGAACTCACCAACATATTAAATTTATGCTCATAGAATAAATAAACTTCCAAAGAATATCTAGACACAAAATAATTTTAATTTAATAAAAAAATTAAATGCAAAAAAATTATATTTTACTATTTGCTAATTCTATTTAATAAAACTAGAATAATATTATTTCATGCTCATATGATGATTAATTTCAATAGGAAATAAATTAAGAAGTTGGAATTAGAAAACATTTGAATGAATTTTATTTTTTAATTAATAATGATTGATTTTAATCAAATTGTATTTAATAAAATATTATTTTCAGTTTATTAGACATGTATATTCTCATTATAAAATTCACTAATAAATATTTGATCGTTACAATTATCATTTAAAATAGATTTATTATGGATGAGTGAAAATTCAATAAAAAATTTTCAATTCTTTCAATTTAAAAAAAATACTTTTTAATCTATTCAAATTTATTTCTGAAGGAGCATTAGCTCGGTACAAAATGACAAATAACTAAAATAAATTCGTTATTTTAAATCACTAAGAAAATAAATTTAATTTTAGAATTGAGTTAATAAAATAATCATTATTTTTCACTTTTGATGGTATTAGGAATTTGAAATCATACAATTTTTAACTAAAATTCATTGTACAAAAATGAAGCAAAATTAAAAAAAAATTGAATTAATGATTCTACAGTTAAAAATTCTCATTATTATTTTGATTGTAAACTTTAGAGAATCTTTGAAAGAATAGATGGTAAAATATTAATTGAAAAATTTTAAAATTTTTATAAACTATTTTTTTAAAAGCCAAAATGTCCAAAAAAAAAACGAAATTTTGACATTTTTTAGAAATTTTGTTTTTTTTATTTTTTATTTTCAAAGAAAATAAATTTTGTAAATTTTACTTTGTTTTGCCTTTTTAAATTATGGTAAATTTTAATTAAAAAGAGTAAAATAATTGAAAAACATGGTAATTTTGAAATATTTTATTAAAAAAGTTTGACAATAAAAGAAAAACAAATTTTGGTTTTTATTTTTGAAAATTTTTAAAATGTAAAATTAAGCTCTGATCTGACATGCTTTGGAAATTCTTAAAAATACGAATGCCTAATCAGATCAGACTGACTGAGATATTGAAGAAAAGAATTTTGACTCCGAAATTTAATTTGTTTGTGCGTAATTTTCATCTTTTGACATAAAACGGTTCAAACAAAAACGTAGAAGAAATGAGTGCATCCTCATTATCCATTAGGATAGAAAGAGACATATTATGTATCTGAAATATGTGAAATAAGCTGGAAACTTAAGCACATTTTCTGGTTCAGTGATATGGATAGATCATAAACTGCCTGTTTGTTTCAGATACCTACTGTAAAAAAATATTTTTTTTCGAAAACTAAAATATATATGATAATTTTTAAGATAGAAAAGGATTATTTTTCTTTTTTTATATTTAAAAAAAAATTATTTGATAATATTTGTCTGCTCTGAATTGTGACGTGTAAATTTCTCTCATTTCTGATTTTATCACTAATTTTACTTAATGATTTTATTTTAATAACTAACATGCTAAAAATTCTTTTTCAATTTAATAATACTAATTAATACTAAAATTTCAGATTTAATACAATTCTCTTTATTTAAAAATTTCTTTGAATAAAAAATTAAAAGGCTAATTGTATTGCATGCCAAGCAATCGTTTAATCATAATAATTCACCGAAACTTTAATTTGATTAAATTATTTAAAAAATTAAAATAGCAAAAATACATATGTTTTAGAAAAATAAATTTACTGAGCTTTTTTATCTTCATTGTAATTGCATTCACTAAATAATCCTTGTTTAATTCAATATTTTGATTTTTAGAAAAGAAACTCTTGATTTATACAATTTTTTATTCAAATTCAAGAAAAATAAAATGAATGTTTAAACTCCTTTCATCATAAAAAGGTGGGACTGGAAAAGAAAATGAGCGCCTCCTCATTATCCATTAGGATAGAAAGGGACATATTATTATGTTTATAAAAAATACAACAAGAATAAATCGCGATTGAATTTGTCATCTATTGAAAAATTTTTTTCTTAATTTGTAGATTTTTAGAATTAGTATTGTTAATGTTTTAAAACTTTTCTATCTGTTCGATTAAGGAAATATTTAATCTTTAGTTTATTGGTTTTTCAAAAGAAATATTTTTGTGAAATAAAAAAATCATTTTTTTCTAATTTTATTTTTTACATAAACTGTTTAAGAATCTAAAAAAAGCTTGTTTACAAAGGAAAATTTTTGTTATTATTCGAATTAAAATAAAATAGTTGATTTTATAGCATGGTAAATTTTTGCACCAAAAATAGAAAAAAGAATAAAAAACAGAATTTTTTATTTTCTCTAAGGCTAATATATAATTTGCAAATTTTATCAAAGGATACCTCAATTTATCCCTTGAAGACAGCTTTAAAAATTTTAATTAATGAAAATTAAAAATAATTGCTTAATAGAAAAGTCACCTTTAAAAAAATTGTTTATCTGAATGAAAAAAATTGCAACTAATAAACCATTCAGAAAATAAATGGTCATTTTTTTATGTGCGATTATTTTATTTTAATATGCACATTTATCCGAATTAAAATCAATTTGTTGAATTGCCCGCTTTTGTGAATAGGTCGAATTTGAATTGATGAATCATTTTTTCCATTTTTTCAAATTTAAACATCATATTTGACCTATTTTGGTCAGTTATTGAATTTTTGAATTCTTGTTTGAGAAAAATTTGATCACCTGCATCTGGTTCAGCACTTTTTTCACCAAAAATTTCTTTAAAGATTTCTATGAACTCGTTGACAAATTCATCTAATTTTTTTTCCCAATCTTGATTCTCATTATCAATACTTTTGATTTCTTTTATCGAATACGTTGAATTTGAGCTTAATGTCTGAGTTTTACCCAAATCCTTTACTGGACTTATTGAGCTCAAATTTGGATGAACCATGTTTGTGCTGATTACTGGATCCAAAAAAGATGAGTTAGTCACTTTAGCTGGTGATAAATGAACCACATAGTGTATGACTTGAGAAAACGGAGTGTTTATTTTTGGTACTACTTTATCATAAGTAGAATTTAAATTTTCCTTATTAGGCTCTAAATCAACTGTCTTGTTAGACTCAACTTCCTCAAGAGTTTCATCATTTCTGTCTATATCGGCGATTATTTTATTTAAATCGCTCATTGACATCGATTTTCTTAATTTTTTCCCCAACTTTGGCGATCCATTTAACTCTTCTTTTTGCTCTTCTTTATTTGGAGAAATATATTGAGTTTTTTCTTCGATTCTTTCCAAATTATCGGCCCATCTAATACACTTATTTGGCTTCTGAAAAAAAAAATTTTTTTGTTAAAATTTTTCGAAACCAAAAATAATTTCAGTTTATTATTACGGCTGTTTTTGATTCTAAATTCATGTCATCATTGCTAAAATTGGACATGAGATTTTTTCGTAAATTGCTCGAAAATTCTGATTTAGGATTATAAGTAAAGTCATACTAAAATATTTAGTTTTTTAGATCACTGATAAAAAGTTTAAAATTAAAAAATTTTTTCATGTACATTTGTAAGCTGCTTGAGTGGAGTGCATCTGTCCGGTTCATCAATTCTTGTACAATTCATGCCTATTCCAAAAATAGCTTCTGTATTCTAAATGAAAAAATTCATAATTGATCATTTATTTAATAAAAATTATTTTTGTATTTTAAATACTTTGTTTGTTGTCCATTTATTTACTTTCCACAGACCTTTTTCGACTCTAAGTCCTCTTAAATGCTTTGGGTCAAAATCAAACTCAACAACTTAGATAGATTAATTAGACGAAATTCGGCAATTTAAAAAACAAAATTCGCTTACTATATCCTGGTCCAGTGTATCCAAATTGAGCCTTTTTTAGCATCATGTTAGTATAGTCAATACCTTTGCTAAAATGAAAATAAATGATTAAGTAAAAAAGGAAAATTTTTTGTTATTCTACCAAATAGGATTAATTCCGAATGAGTTCTTTGTTGATGAGTCTGTTTTGATCTTTAGATTGCTCTGTAATTTAGATGATGTTGGTGTGATATTATTTGTGGAATTCAGAGCTGGTATTTTGGTAAAATTTGGAAAATTTTTTCTAAGAAAATTTAGAAAAATTATTCTTGAAATGAAAAACTAATATACTTTTTTGAAGAGTCGATTTTAGAAGAACCAAGATTAAGTTTTGTTCGAGAATTTACTGGCGTATGGTTGCTTAAATTATGAAGACTTGCCGAATGGTAGCCTTGAATGTTTAATTAATTTTTTTTTTTTTAGATTACAAGATTACCTTTGATTTTGCTGTTAGAAGAATTTCCCGATAAAAAACGTGTTGAGGGATACAAATTTTTTTCCTTTAGAAGATTTGGAGTGTCAGACATTTTTTGGAAGTTTTTAAGAAATAATTTTTTAAGCTATAATCTGATGGTTGTGAATTTAAATTTTCAAATTATTGTTTAAACTCGTACGGTTTTAGTAATAATTAATTTTTTGTCTTATTTTTTTATTTAATTGTCAGTGCTAACATAACAATAAATTTTAATCAAAAAAAATTTAAAAAATTTTCTAATTTTAAATAAATACATTTATTTCTCCGAACGTTTTTCTTTAACAATTTTACAATTTAAATAAAAATAATAATTAGGATTTGTACATGATAACTATTTTTTATTATAAAAATATTATTTACTAGAAGCACCTATTTTGATTTTATGCACTCATGTGCAGAAGCGTATTATGCACTCATGTGCAGAAGCGTATATTTTTGCTAAATTTTTTAGACATGCCAGTTTTGTGTATCAGTAAAGCAATTCAAAAAATATCAAACTTTAACTAATTTTAACACAATGGACTAAAATAAATTTTAATCTGTTTAAATAAAAATAAAAATAAAATGTAAAATGTAACAAAGAAATAAATGTTGTAAATCTTGTATTTAATTTAACTTTTTATACAATTTAAATTAAGAATCGCAACGCCTTTCATTTTTTTTAACAAAAATGATACCAAATTATCAAATTTGAAATTTTAGCTGTTCTAGCCGTATTTAAATTCAGAGACTTAATTAAAAATTGAAAAATTTACAAATAAACATTATTAAGCAGAATTTACAAATAAGAAAATATTTTTTCGAGTTAATAGTATTTTTTAATATTTTTCAGAGATTAATTAAATGTAACGAAATTCAATTAAAAATTTTTATTGAAATTTATATAAAATTAATAAGAATTAATTCTATAGTGGTTGTATTTTATATTAATTTTTGAAATTACTATAGATTCGAATGCTCTTTCTCGATTTGAAATTTAAAATTGAAATTACAAACAATACTTTTTAAATAAATTTTGTTGAGAGATTTTTTTTTAGAATTCTTGTTAGATTTTAAAAAAAATCGAAATAAAAATGAATATGTTTAGAATTAAATTTCAATAATCTAAAATTTTGATAGAAAATAGAAATATTTATTCAAAAACTTTATTGAATTAATAATTTATAGCGCGCGAGCTAAAATTGTTTCTATTTGAATCGGGTGAATGCTTTTAAAATAAATTTCAAATATTTCAAATTTTTTTCTTTTCAATTGATTCTTCCAAGATTACCTATGAAGTCTATGTTTTTTTCTTGGGTTTTTTTTTATAATAACAAGAAGTATTATATCTCCAAGCCACCAATTAAAGTAATTAATAATATAAATAATAGCTAGTGAATGATAACTAATAAGTGTAATGTTAGAACTAATCAGTTCATTAAGCCGCAAAAATTATTAAACGGGTATTATTTATTTATTCGTTTATGTGTAACGAGCTAATGCTCCTACAGATTAAAAAAATCAAATTTTGACTCATTTATATATTAATATTTAATACTTATTTAAGTTATTAATATTAAATTAAAATACCTGGGGCTGTTGTTTATGATTTTGGGCACTTCACAGATTGAAAAAATTTTAAATTATTTTTCAAAAATTTATTAAAAATTTAAACTTTAACAAATAATATAAATTATTTTAAATATACTATCAATCAAAACATAGTTAAAGGTGTTAGTCATGCTAAAAATGAATCGACTTGTTGATGCAAAATCAAAGAAGCAGCAACTTTCATTCTACAACTGAAAACACGGTTTAGTTCGATAAAAAAATTTCAATATTTTGAAATAAAATTCTTCATTTATCCATTGAATCTTCGAGATCTGAATCAAAAAAATTCGAGTTTAACTTTGTGTTCTTTTTAATTTTCATACGAAAAGTTTTGAAATCATCAGACTCTTCAGTATCCATATCCGTTTCTACCGAGCTATCATTGTCATCATCACTATCATAATCATTTTCACTAACTTCATCCTCTTCTTCCTCATCATCTTCTTCACTACTTTCGTCCATATATTCACTAAATATATCCTTAAATTCAACATAGACTTTTTCTATATAATTTTTCGATCTTATTAACAAATATGGATCAAAGGGAAAAAAAGAATCCAAAGGATTATCTAAAAATGATACATTTTTTGAATTTTCATTTTTGCTGCCGAACGAGTCGCTTTGATTTGAAAAAAACATTTGCAAATTCAAACTAGACTGACCACTAATGGGCAACGATGTTCTACTATTGGTATCTATAATTGTGTAGCAATAGGCTATTTGATTTACGTAAGTTATTCGAGCAAACTTTTTGCGCACAGTTGGTAAACAATATTTCAGTGGATTTAGTTTACTTGATATAATTTCATTCAGTTTCCAAGATTTTACCAATTCTGTCATTTTTGAATTTTCACTGCCATTGGCAGTGTTGAACAATTGACGATTTCTGAATATAACCACATAAAAAACCGTCTGGCAAAGGGCATAAAATGTTCTATGCAGATCAAAGTTGGATGCGTTGGAGGTGTTGGCATTTTTTTCGATATAGTTATGAATCCATGTGACCATCAATTGTAGTGTGGCTACGCATGTGGTGATTGGTATGTATTTGGCTCGGGCTAGATACGAACCTATGTAATATGAGCATATTTGCTTGGTTATGGCACAAGAACTGGTTGCATTGAATTTTTTCCACAGATAATCCAGAAAACCCTCGCTCAAAAGTGTTCTAAAGCTACATATGTAAAACATTACGAACTGAACATGACTTGAGCCGTAGGTGAACAAAATATATTTATCAAAAGTAAAAAGTAAATCTTTATAAATAGATTTGCATGACTCCCAGCTCAACTCTTTGGTTTCTGGATCTAAACACTTTTGTCTAATGTACTCGAACAGACAACTCATTTTTACATCTAAGCGGTCGGCTAATGGATGCTTCATGGCTTTGGGTGCATTTTCTTCTGGAACACTTTCTTGCAGCAGTTGGTCATCATTGGGAATTTCGGTCTCAGCAATTTGCTCTCTGGTTGAGTTTACGTCAATTTTTAAAAGTTTTTGAACACAAATTTCCAAAATGGTTAGTCTAAGATCTTTGAATTGATCGGCCAGCTTGAGGAGATTTTTTATGAAGGCCTCCTGAACCGCCGTATCTTTAATCATGTAGGGATATATCGATTCACATAGCTTTATTATGTGGCTTTTGCTTGTTGGTGCTATTTTAACTAAATTTTGGATCATTTTATGAGCAAAAGAAAACATGTTTTCACAATCTACATTGTTCTCTTTTGTCAAGGTGAACATTTTTATCATCATACCAAGGCATTTATGTACATAACTGGTATAGGCACTGTTTAAATCGATCAAAAATTCACACAAAGCATCCAGAATTGCCTTGTTCGTGGAGTGCTCAGTCCATTTAATTTCGTAAAAAAGAACGTTTATGAATGAATTGTCGAATTTGTTGGGGTCCAGTCTGTCGACTAAATGTCTCAGCTCTTTCAGTAGCTTTGTCAAGAAGTCGGCACTTGACTGTTTTTGTTTGACAGAGCTGACAAAAAATTCGAATTCGTGCTTATTGACATCGTTTATGTAATTTTCGATTAATTTTTTGAGGTTAAATTGTGAGTCTTTAGCAGTCTTGGCAGCAGGACTTGGATCTAGTTTGGATATTTGAGTGGACGATTGCATTTTATTAAAAAATTTTGTTTATTTTTCATTAGAAAAATTAATTATAACTGTTTACTTTTATTTTTCCTAAATTAAAAAGAAAAAATTAAATTAAAATTTATTTAAATTTAAAAAAAATTATATTTAATTTAAATATATAATTATGAATTTAAGTGGTGTATTTCAAGATTTTGTGAAAATTAGAAAATTCCAATTCGGAATTTTTCTTTTAGTTTTTTACATAATGCGTAACTATTTATGAATGAAATTCAATTTCGCTTTAAATTTGATTGAATTTTTTCAAAGCATGCTATAACGTGCTGGCTTAATCTATGTAGATTGCTTGCATTCAGTGTTTTTTTTTCTGCTTTTAAAAGCAAGATTTGAGTAAACCTGAGTTGAGCATAAAAATATTTAAATATAGTCGAAAAGATTTGTCTTTTACTCAAAAAGCTTATTTATAACCAAACTAACTTTTATTTTGCATATTTTTTTTTATCAATCATTAAAAAATAATGTTAATTAAATTTTCAAAAATACTCAAACTG
The DNA here is from genome assembly GCA_010279815.1 of Brachionus plicatilis. Lineage (NCBI taxonomy): Eukaryota > Metazoa > Rotifera > Eurotatoria > Ploima > Brachionidae > Brachionus > Brachionus plicatilis. Next base: position 437,582 of record QEOQ01000663.1, on the reverse strand, counting down.
TTTCAAAAGATCTTTTATTTTATTTTTATTTTAGATTTCAATAGAAAATAATATAACAAAATGATAATGATTTGTAATATGGGGATACTATTTTATGTGTAAACTGGGTGACAACTTTAGATAAGGGTTTTTTTTTCCTCATTAACATTATGTGTCTTAAATTCTTTTTAAATACTTATATAACAGAGGGTCCGTAGAATAAATAGCCTTTTTTTGTTTGAAATGTGCTTATCTTTTTGAGGTCGAAAAATGACTCCAAAAAATAGGAAAATTAGTGAAATTTAGTCAAATTTGAAATTTGATTTTGGCCGATTTTTACCATCAAAAAGTTTGATCCAAACAAACCTAATTAGACTGCTAAAGTATCTTGAGCTAAAGTATCTGAATAAAATAAAAACCATGACAGCTGTCAATAAATAAGGTGCTGATATTTAACCGGATGAATTACTGGGTTTAAGGGGTGAATAAGTTTTCACTCTTTTATTCTGAAAATTTACTCCATTAACGCCAAAATAACCCATTTAACCGATTTGCACCGATTTTAACCTCTTTGCCCCAAAATATCGTGTCAATTTTGTTAAATCTGGGATTTAAGTAAATTTTGTTTTTTAAAAATTATTCCCTGCAAATCAAATCTTCATAATTAAAATTAAATTCTTAAGTGAATTTTTAATGAATTTGATAAATATATTTAAAATTCTTTTTCTAACTTTCAAATAATTTATTTATTTGTTTATCTGTAATAATTTATTTATTTATAATGCTCCTTCAGAATAAAAAAATATGAAAAAAAATTAAAAAATAAAGATAAATCATTCATTTTTATTTTTAGATTTATATTCAATAATTGAAAAACTGGGTATAGTCAATTAGGTAAACCATAGTTCGGCAGTGTGACATGACATAGAGAGACAAAACATAGAAAAAAAAACATCTAATTTACCTGGAAAAAAAATGCAGAAAGAAAAAATATTGAATTTAAAAATATAGAAAATTATACACAGAATAAATAGTCAAATTAATTTTTTTTCAATATTCTTCTTCACCAATTAATAAATTATTACCAATTCTTTCTAAAAATGATTTTTTGTTTATCTGTATCGAGCTAATGCTCCTTCAGAATAAATATAAATATATATACAATTAAAAAAAAATTAAAATATTATAAGTTTAAAAACGTTATGTTGAAATAGAGACAATAAAAGTTACTATGAAAAAGAAAACCCAACTTTTATAATCTGTCACTAATCTTAAAATTCTTAAATTAGCCTCATGTTTGTCTTTTTTTGGTTTCAATTGTTCACCGTTTTTTTGATTCTAAGAATCAACTTTATTTTGCTCTCTCCTGAATAATTCTACAACTTTTGGAACAGTTAAATGTTGTCTAGTGTCTAATTGAATTCGGCAGAAATTGCATTTGGCGATAAATAATTATTATTTTGTTTTAAAAAATTTTTGTTCATTTTTAAGCTAAATTTGAAATGAATAAAATTAGATTTTTAATTTAAAGTTTTAGACAAAGTCTCTATTTTTTTTCTATGTTTTTTTTTCTACATAAAATCCTTTCTTTAAAAAATTACGTAAGTTTACTGAACTGAATTAACTACTACCACATTAAACTAAGAAAAAACATCAATTAAATTATTATAGATTATTAAAAATTAATAATATTGACCTCTTACTTAATTTACTTGAAGAAATTAACACCAAATAAATTAAGAATGGCCCGTTTTTAAAGAACAAGATGCTTTGAAATGTAATTAAAAATTAATAATTTAACATTCAATATAAATTTTTTAGTTTCATTAAACGTTTTTTTATTTTTATGTCCTTTTTAACGGAATATTTAAGACTATCCCGTGGACGCCATTTCACATGTTCATTGATGACATGGTGGTCATCGGGCTCTGGAAGTGTGTAAGAGTAAAAAAAAGTTTGTTTTTAAGAAAATAAAGTTACAAGAATCTTTTCAACCTTGCTATTTTTTGAGTAAAGTCAAGAACTCATTTTTTTTGCGCAAAAAAACCCCTCATTCTCACCAAAGAATGTCCATATTCTGAAATCTAATCAGAGAGTTAGTGATATTTAGATTTGGAAGTAAATTTTCAGCAGTATCCACAGGCTTTTAAAGAGTTACTGCGAATTTAATATAATGCAATTAAAATAATTAATGAAAGCAGACCAATTTTAATAAAAAATATAAAACAAAAATTTTCAAGTGATTCATTTCATTATACAAGATAATTTTCATGAAGCTCTACCAAAAAAATCACCTTTGGATGCGGTCAGAGCAAACCGGTCCATTTAACGGACGGTTTATTTTTAAAATTTTTTTTGGTCAATTTTTGTACAGCGGCCAAAAAATGCGGCCAACTTTTTGGAAAGCGGCGCTATAAATCGTAAAATTTTTTGAGGAAGAAATTTTAAAATTATGTAAAAATTACGTAGAAGTATCTTAAAATAAATATAAAAATAATTATTTTGAAAAAATATTTTTTTTAAGGAATGCTTCTTCGGACAAGATCATGGTTTCAAAAAATTTTGGCCGGTTTTGTGTCCTCTTGTCCGGAATCGAACACCAAAAAAATTTAATTCTGTTTATATCTTTTTTCAGATCGTATTTTTAGAATTCTTCAAAATTTTTAAAACTTATGTTTTAAAGTCATATTTCTTTTGAGAGCTATTTCGCACAATGCTTTAAGGTACAAAAATGCTTGGTGGTGTATTAAATCAAATAAATATTCATAGAATCATCAAAATCATATGCATCTGATTACATATTAAAATCATTTTCATCTTTATTATTCAACTTCTAAAATGAATGAATGTTACAAATCTAATGTTTTTATTTGATGTGTACTCTTTTTGTAAAACTTTCTTTTTGTAACATAAAAATTGAATAAATCATTTTCAGATATGTTGACTTAATTTAATATAAATAAATTCTTTTTTATATTGATATTAATTTTGATTTCTATTTATATTCTGGGAAATTAATATGCAAAATTTTGTTTTCTACAAGGAATTAAATTTTAATAATTTTCTCTAATCTGTTCAATCTGATCAAAAAGAATAATGAATTTTAAGTCCAAATAGTGATAGATAATTTCGATATATTTTTTTTTTTTGAAGGATATTGGGCAATTCGGATAGAAATCCTGGGAATGAAAATTTCGTGTATTTCCTTGTAGATCTGGATGAGCTGATTCGGAATACATATTTAATATGATGACTTGTTCAAGAAATATGGGGTCTTAAAATTTAAAAAAAGTTGAATTCTTTGAAATGGCATATCTTAGTCATTTTTCAAGCTTAAAATTGAAAATTACACTAAATTTTTCAACATTAAATGAGGAATTTGAAAATTTTATTTTTATTTTGACATTACTGTTATTTTAATCAAAAATCATACAATAATGTAAAAAAGAGACATTTTTCTCTAATGGCTAAGGGGATGAAAGCGCATTAAGTTAAAAAAAATTAAAATAGTTTATTTTATACTAATTCGAATGCTTAATAACATATTAAAAAGTTTAACACAACTATTCAGTTCAAACAAAGGGAAAAAGACAATTTTAAATCACAAGAAAAAAATTTCAATTTTTTAATCTTCATCTGAATTATTATTTTCTAATATACTTGAATCTGTTCTCAATTGTTTCTTTATCATAAAAAATTACCAAGATATGGAAATTGAAAGAATTTGTTTCTTTGAAACTCTAAGTTCTCATATTTTCTAAACTAGTGATCATATGGATGAATTGATTATGTATTCCAAATCAGCTCATCTAGATCTACAAGCAAATACCTAAAAAGTTCATTTTCGGGACTATCCAAATTGCCCATATTATTGTATTTCTATAAAAAAAAAAGTAAATTTTCTTAATTTTACTTAAAATTTTAGGAAATTTCAAAACTTAAGTAAAAAATTTAAAGATAGAGTTTTAAAATCTATTTATTTAAAAAAAAAACATGAAGGAAAAATCACATCTTTATCTACAAACTTTAATCTTTATTGAACAATTATTTCACCATTCGGCATTCTAATCAAATATCGTTGAAACTGCATCCTATTAAATGAAGAAGAGCGAATATTTTGACTGGTCATTGGGATACTGCTGACCGGATTAATCACTCTAAAACCGTTAATTCTTGGACCGTATCCATTTGCTTGCGAACTCATAAAATTCATTTTAATTTTAATTTTTTAATATTCAGCCAACTATTTATATTTTTCAGAATATGTTGTTTTAATATATTTCAATAAACATTTGAGAAAATTTTAATTGAAAAAGCATTTAATTAAAAAAAGTATATTCTTCTAATAAACATTCGAAAAATAGCTTGTTTTCAAAGTTTTATAGCGATAAATTTTGAAATGATGATATGCTTGAATAGTGAAAATTTTTCAAAATTTTTAAACAATAAATCAGTGTTATTATTCTTCATCTTTTAGCAAATTGAATTGTTTTCTATTTCAAAAGAATATATTTATATTCAAATTTCAAGACATGTTTTGAACACGACTATTTTATTAATTTTTATTATTGAATTTTTGAATAAAAACACTTTATCAAAAATTCTGATTTTTAAACAAATTGAAAAAGAAAAAGAATTAAATAATAGGTTCATGATTGTGTTTAGAATCAGAGTTGCTTATAAGTCCCAATTTAACTTCAAGTCCGGACTTTTTTATTAAAATTAAAGTCCAAGCCTGGTCTTAAAATAAAAGGATAAATACTTAATAATTCGATTTAACTGAAAATGTTTAAATGAAAAAATTTTAAAAGTCACGTTTAATTCCGCATATTTTTTAAATTTCCAATTTGAATTTTTTTTTATTTTAAGGATTCAAAAATGAAAATGATTCACATGGAAAATTGTTTTTCACTAAAGTTGAGTCTAAGCTAAGCCTTAGACTAAAACTTAGTTAACTTTCAGTCTAAGACTTAGACTTGAGTTATGTAACATGATTTGGAGATGTTTTATAAATCAAAATAAATGCGAATAAATATGCTACCTTGAAAAAACATAGAAGGCTTAATTTAAGCTAATCATAAAAATGATCTCATTAAAGTTTGAGAATTTGAAAGATTTTTTATGAAAAAATCAATTTGGCAGATGAATTCTCTCTCGATAATTGGGTTGTAATTTGAATTTTTTGGATACGGTTTTTTTGATGTATAAGTTAAATAAAGCTTTGATAACTTTCAAAACCTTTTATCTAGCATTTCGGTTTCAGAGATTAATGAATTTCACCAGTTTTGACTTATTTTCTATTCTATTCTACGAAGCAAACCATCAAGCATATCCTGGGTTAGAAAAAAAATTGTTTAAATGATTTTTATAATGGTAAAGTTAGAAACGGCATTGTGAATTTTGGAACAAAGAACAAAAAAAAAATTTTAAAATGAAAAAACTTTTTACTCTAAGTCCAAAAATTGTTCTGCAAAATGTCAGCTGATTTAAACTTTGTACCACCAAAATTAAGTCTCTGCAAAAACTCTGCAAGTCTGCAAAGAACTAAATGTATCAGAAAATAATTAAAATTAAATTGCAGAGTTATTGCAGAGACTTAGTTTTGGTGGTTCAAAGTTTGAATCAGCTGACATTTTGCAGAACAATTTTTGGACTTAGAGTAAAAAAGTTTTTTCATTTTAAAATTTTTTTTTTGTTCTTTGTTCCAAAATTCACAATACCGTTAGAAACATTATTTTATCGAAAAGGGTAAAGTTGAGAATTTTTAATAGATTCAAGATATGAATTTAAAAAATTTTTAATTTTTCAATACTATCAATAAAGAAAGAAAATCCAAAATATCCATAAGTGTATGATATCTGGAAAGCCTCAATTAAATTGAATGATGATGATGAAAATGATGTAAATATAATTTTAGACTTAATTTTAAAAAAAGATTTATTCCAATAAATTATGGCTTGTATACAAAATTTGTGTGTATTTAGTGATTATTTATGGTTTATTTTATTTCAATGAATCATTTTAAAAAAAGACATTGAAAAATCACCAAAATTTTTAATAACAATTACTTATTGATTCAAACTTTTTAAATATATTTTACTAAAACTTTATTAAATGTCTTTATTATACAATAATAAATAAATTCTTCAATATGTCAAAGCGAGTTTTTTTGATTATCAGCAACCAGAAAATTAAAAAGCTAAAGTAGGTATCCCCTGAAGAGATTATTAGTTAAATTAGCAAGATTTTTGCAAACCAAAACACAAATAACCACAAATTAGATGCAACTTAAAAACTATTTTTTTAGAATGAAGAAAAAACTATTAAAAATATTGAGGCATAATTTATTTTAAAAAAATTTATCAAAAATCATTTATTTAATTTGAAAATTATGTTTTCAAAGACATATTTTCAAAAAATGTGAACAACGAAAAAGCTTAAAAATTCCTTTTTTTTTTTATTTATTGCACCTAAACTTATTCATATTTTGCATTGGGCAAATAAACTTAAAATAATTGAGCAGATGCATGATTCTTATCTTCAATTATTCGACTGGCCGAACATATTTACATTTACCAAACTAGCCTAGAGCTTTTACAGACGTTCGTGCAGTTTCTAGATAGATTAGATAAAAGAATTTGAGATGGTAAATGTTCTCACACTTTCATACAACAAAAAAATTTGCATCATTAAACCAGAGGAATTTATTTCATAACAATTTTGCATGATCAAAAATTCTAAATTCCAATTTGAAAAATTGATAAATATTTCTCTACCACTTTATGACTTTAATTCATAGATATGATCATGATCAAAAAAAAATAAATAAACATTCGGCTTTTTGAAAACAAATCAAACAGATTTTTAGCACATAATAAATAGAAGCATTGGTAAAAAAAAAAGTCGTTGAACAAAAATACCATACTTTATCATCTAATTACAATGTCCATTAAGCTTTTCATTATTATTCGGCTCGTTTATCAAACACCTTTGCATTGAACGATTTTACAGATAATGTTTTGAATTCAATGGTCATCATTTATCAAAATATCTATACGACAATCTTGGCTAAGCGCGTGTGCTGGTCGCTGCTGCTTTCTAGATCAACAGATAAAGGACAAGCTGTAATGTTTACTTTTGCATGAGCTTCATAGTTCTCTATTATTCGTGGATAATGTGCATTTTAAGCCTAGTATATTTGACTTTAGATTCTAATCACAATTCAAGTCTATAATTAATTTTGAAATTCAATTTCCTTTAGGCAAATTTGACTAAATTTTTTCAAAATAATTAGGATTAATTAACTTTCAAAACAAACTCATGTAAGCACATCATTTTTGACCAAAACATAGTTCTACTTGCACATGCTCATTTGGCTGTGACAAATGCACTTCATTCAAACAGGTGCTTTGCAATTTTCTAGGAGGAGATTGACTCTTACTAAGTCGGTCCACCTAATTTGTGCTCTTTGCCAATCTAGCTCTTTAATTAACTAAACGGAACAACAATCTGTTTAGCTATCTTGCCGGTCTCAGTCACGAAAGCACGGCAATTGCTAAATGAAACAAAAAAGATTTCTTGATATACCTGAATTAACAGTCATCTGATTTACTGATAATAGTAATTATTTCTTTTTATTCTCTCTCTCTCTCTCTCTAAATTACCATAAAAATAAAACAGAAAAGATGATTTTTTGTTTTGAAAATGCCACGCTTGCATGCAAATGGTACCTGATGGAAATTATCTGTTGAAAAAAAATGATATATCAAAACGAGATTTTTCTCTTTCTCTCGTTTATTAAACCACAGAATCACTCAATAATCTTGGCTTGCATGATTTTGTAAAAAAAAACAAAATATGAGCTGTTCTTAACTTTACACGCAATTTTATAATTCAAACATCTAAAGATATACACGAAAATTTTTTGAAATAGCTCTTTAAAAATCAAAATAAAAACAAAATATAAACCTTATTCTTCTTTTTTTTTTTGAAAATCATTTTTTGTTTTCAGATAAGCATTTTTGATTCAGTTAAGGCATTTTATATTTCAACTTTTTTTTGCGCAGCACTTTTTCAAATAGACAAATTCACTTTTGTCTTTCTAAAGTTTTAAAAATGTCAAGAATACAATTATTAATTCAATTTTTTGAAAATTAAAGCTTGGCACTTAATTTATTTTGGCTGTTTTTCATTAAATAATGTTTATTAATATTCAATATCTTTTAAATTAAAAATTTTTTTTCACTAGGAAATAATTTAAGTGATCGGTTTTTAAATGAAAAATACTGATAAAATATTAAATTTAAGTTTGTAAAAACTAGGCTTGGTAGTTTTTTAAATTGAGCAATTAAAAAAATATTTTTTTTTTAATTAAAAAAAAGTCTCTTATAATTATTTATTATCACTTTTGTGTATTTTTACTACTAATAATCCTTTAATCAAAATTAAAAAAACGAAGAAAAAAAGGTTTTATTTTTTTTCAAAATATTTCAAATTAGACAATGTCTTTAATAACTAATTAAAATTTAATTTTTCAGTTTTGAGTTTTTTGGATGAAGAATGCTCATAGAATACGTAATTTAAATTTATAAAAACCAGAGTCTTTAATTTTGTAAATTTAAAAATTATGAAAAATATCTTTTTTGAATTTTTACCAATACGAAATTATCTTTTTATAGCTAGCTAAAATTCAAATTTATTTTTTAAAAATAAATTTTATAATAAAAAACTTTGAGTCTTGATTTTTTAGATGAAGAAAAGCCAGAAAATAGGAATTTAAATTTTTAAAAACTAGACTTGATGGTTTATAAATCGTTCAATTTAAAAAAAATTTTTTATTTATTTTTATTAGAAAATGTCTCTTTCAACTAGGTAAACGTTAAATATTATTTTATCACTTTTAAGTTTTTTTAAATGAATTTACAAAATAATAAATTTATGTTTTCCAAAACAAGAGTTAAAAGTTTTTTTATTTTTTAAAATATATAATGAAAAAAAATTATTTAGACTAGTTTGAGAAATTTTTAATTTCTAGAAGCTGTGGATCAACCGAAACTTTCAAACGCGATGGAAAATTATTATAGTCCAAAGAAATTTAAAGGACCTCTGATCAGTTGGAATAAGTTTTTTAGAGGACCATTACATCCAGTCTTGGCAAATTTCTCAATTGATCTTTTAATTGCTTGCTATTATTTTAGTTTTTAAGGTGCAAAAATAAAAACACTGGAGATTAATTTTTAAAATTTAAAGTAGCGAGTAATTAAATAATAATTTTTGATGCATTTAGAAATAGTCAATAATTGATTGAAAAATGAAAATTGGAATTGAATTTAGAGCGAGTCAATTAGTCCAAAGAATAGAAATTTTATCAGATCATGGTGCGAGCAAGAGCATTTTGGCCAAGATGACTGCAGCGATTACATAAACAAAACATCTAATGGCTTTCAAATCATTAACTATGATCGAAGGTGAGATTTAATTATTTGTAGAAAAATAAATAATAATTTTTCAAATCTATTGGATATCGTCTATTGATTACTATCAACCAATAAAAACATTTTTTGCAAAAACTTAATAAACAAACAAAATAAACAAACTGGCAAATTCGATTCGTCTCTTTTCTCTTTTTTTTCCTTTTTTTTTTTTAATTTTTTTTGGTTGCTTCTTGTTGCTCAAGAAACTAAATTTTTGTACAGAAGGAAATAAATTAAAAATGTATATAAACTCTGACGTCAATTTATTTAGTTATTAATTTCAATTTTAGGATTTTTTCTTTTCCTTTTTCATATTTTTCTTTATAAATAAAGGAATATTCAGTCACGAGAAGATAGAATTTTCATGTTCGAAAAGATTATTTACTTCTTTTCTTCTCTGTGAATTTTATTTGAAAAATAAAAAAAAAAATATTTTTTTTCTTTTATTTATTTCGATCAAAGTTGTAAATAGAATGCAAGTTTATGCCAAGTGGCGATTACTAACGTTACTCCACGTATATAACGATTGTGGTCATAATCTCTTTGTTTACTCGCATAGATTATTACACATCACTTGGTCCAAACGACTCTAATGAACCTGTTCTCTATGCTAACTGAGAGAGATAGACAGAGAGCCAATAGCTGGAAAATCGGCTAAATCCGATCTTTTCCAATAGATTACTTTTAGATGCCAGGATTAGATATAAAGCGAATTCAAATAGAATATCGCATGATATCGATTTATATCATATTCGTATAGTGATAATAAAATGTCAACCCAAAATAAATCATTCTTCTAAACAAGAAAAAAATAAATATTTGCATTTTCAATTTAGCTCAGGTCTGATCAATTCTCAATTGAGATCTATCTAAACGAAATGAGAAGCATATTTTCGGGAACTTTCAATTTACTACAGGGACTCAAACTTTATTTGTTTTTTTTTTGTTTTTTTCTCGTTTGACTTTTAATTTTGGAGAAAAAAAAATTAATTATTTTCTATGATTAAAAAACAAAAATTGAATCTAATGAGACACTTTTTTTTTTCTCCAAATTAAGAGATTATTTTTGCCAACAAAAAAATTAATTAGACCAGAGCTCAGCGCAAGTCTCACAATTGATTGGTTTATCTAAAAATATAATTTTCTATTTTAACTAATCAGAAATAATTTTTTTCGCTAATAAATCGATTTTTAGTTTGCTGATCGATAATTTTTGTCAAATGAAAATTTCTCTCTTTTTTTTGTTGTGTTGCCATTTTTTGCTGTTGTTTAGCATTAATTTTATTAATTTATATTTAAGGTGTATTTTATTTAAAAAAAAAAAGAAAAGAAAAAAACTGGATACTTTGGCACTATCGCAGAAAATGTATGCCACCAAGAGAAGACGAAGAAACGTGAAAAAGTAAGTTGTGTCTTTTTAAAAATTTAAATTAAAAAAAAAAGTCCAGAGTACCCCCTGCCTATGTGCTAAAAACAATCAAAATCAATTCTCACTTTTTTTTTTTGAATCTTTTGTAATAAATTATAGAGCAATTAAAATTTTATTTATTTATTTATTTAATTTTTTTACCAAGTTATAAACATCCACCAAAAGAAAACCAAAAATCGAATCCTAGCAAGCGGCATAGAGAACGTTTGAACGCCGAGCTGGAAAATTTGGCCAGTCTGCTTCCATTCGAACAGAACATACTCACCAAATTGGACAAACTGTCCATATTAAGACTAGCCGTCAGCTATTTGAGAATAAAAGCCTATTTCCAAGCCAACTTGAAAAATTTGCTCACCTATGCACCCGAGTCCAAAAATTCCCAAATTTACTACATGGATCCACACTTTTCCGAAGGCGGTTCAATCCTGGAGTCGCTGAACGGCTTCATATTCATTGTGAACACTAACAGTGAGGTGTTCTACGCGTCGCGGACTGTCGAACAGTACATTGGCTTTCACCAGTCGGACATAATACACCAGAGCGTGTTCGAGCTTATTCATTCCGAGGACCGAGAAGAGTTCAAGAGACACCTGCAATGGGATTCGAAATTACCTGCCGAAAAGTCAAATTTAAGCCTGAACGAAGTGCTTTCGAACAAAGAGTACAGCAAATATTTGGAGAGGAATTTTACTGTTCGCTTTCGATGCTTGTTGGACAACACGTCGGGCTTTTTGACTTTGGACATTGTTGGACGGCTGAATGTTCTGCATGGACAGAGAGGTATTGGCGAAAATGTTGAGTCTGTGAATGTGCCTCAGGCTAAATCGTACAATAAAGCCAAAAATTCTAAAGCCAACCATGATCTGAACACTCAGGCTGAAAGTCAAAATAGCCAAGAGCCCATATTGGCCTTGTTCGCTATTGCTTGTCCATTCGGTCCACCGTCTTTGTTCGAACTGCCACAGCGAGAATCTCTTTTCAAGTCCAAACACAAGGTTACACTTGAGCCCATATCAATTGATTCAAAGTATTTTTTTTTGTCAATTGTTTATTCAAATTTTATATTTAGTAAATATTTTTTTTTTCAATTAGAGGTAAACAAATTTTGGGATACACGGACGCAGAATTTGCTCAAACTAAAGGATACGATTTGGTTCATCAAGATGATTTAAAGTATTATGCCAATGCTCACAAAGAATGTATGTTTTTTTGTTCCAAATTAATAAATTTAAAAAAAAATCTTTATTTTTCAGTTTATTAATTAATAAAGATTTTTATTTAGTTCTATTTAAATTAATTAAAAAAAAAATATATATATAAAATTTTTTTTTTAGTACTCAAGACTGGAAGTTGCGGCCTAATTTGCTACAGACTAAAGACTGTTGGTGACAATTGGCAATGGCTGCAGTCGTCAATGAGAATCATCTACAAAAGCAACAAGCCAGAGTGCATAATCGCCAATCATCGGCCATTGACGTAAAATAAACTTCAAAATTTCAATTTAATTTTTTAAATGTAAACTTATTTAATTCTTTTAAAGTAACGAAGAAGGCGAAGAGTTGTATTACAAACGAGGCTCCGAGTACAAGCTTCCGTACCCTTGTCTGTACGATTTTGAGTCAAACTTCGGCGGAGCAATCAACTCGTACGAAGCTTCAAAAAATTTTAGCTCCGACAATCAATCAAAGCAAACAGTGTTGATGCACAATTCAAAAAACTCCAAACAAAACTGTGCCCCAAACAGTGCAACGCCTAGTCCAATGAAGACAAAATCTTCCAAGACCAACAAGGCCCAATTGATTCAGCAAAGAGCTCAGCAGCACGCCCAACAACACTTGACACAAAACAACTATTCAGCCTATTCCAACGACGGACACTACAAAGTAAACCCAAGCTACATGCCAACTTCGATCCCAGCGCACAACCTAGACTACTACTCAGTCAAGACCGAAGCAGACGAATCAATGTATGATTCAAAATTGATGTCGAATCACATCACATCAGACTATTCATCGGCATCCTCCACATCCTCCACATCCTCGTCGTCAGATTCAATATCAGTGAACATCGCAAATCCCAACTATCACTACAATTATTTCAACACCCTTAACCAGTCGTACTACCATGATGCCAACAAACTTTATCCTGGTAACTGCTATTCGAACAGTTTGCTTTATCCGAATTGCTCAAATTCAAGCTACTATAATTACACGACTAGTTTAAATAGTGAGGTGCAAAATCCGGTTTTGTTAAATTCAAATTTGCATAGTAAGAGCAGTAGTTGTAGCAGTAACAGTAGCATTAGTAGTACAAATGGTGCAGAGGGCTATAGTGGGGTGGTGGCCATGAACTGCTCGATTTGGCCCGAGGGCATGCCAAGTCAAGACGGCGAGTATGCCAATCAAATCATATATCAAGCAGAGAACCAGTTTCAGGTGAATTTGCCCACTTACGAGCTGCTGAATTGTGCGAACAATGCCGCTGCTTTAGCGGCAGCTAAGTATTCGTGTGCCGCCGCTGCATCTGGCTATGGAGTCTATCCGTTTGCGAATGACGAATATCAACCGGCAGCTGTGTCTCAAATTCAGCTTTAAGTCATGAATTCTAGAAACGAATTCCACAGATTACAACGAACGCCGAACGATGTCAATTAACTACCAACTAAATAAATAGATATGTCCCTAGGATATGTTTGGATTTGAATAAGATACAACACAAAACTATTTGGTTAATTATTGTAATAATAGTAGAGAGCAAAATTTTTCAATAATTTTTTTTTTTTGTTAATTTTGGTTTTATTTTTATTTTTGGTCAAATTTTGATTTTACCCTCGAGATTATTTTTTATTTGAGTATGCAAATTTAAACATTAAATTAAAACCTTTATTCTATTTTTTTTCGTTTTTTTTTTAAGTTTATTTTTTGTCAAATATATGTCTTTGGGTTTTGATTTATTACAAAAAATAAATTTATCTAAGCAAATTTGAATCGAAAAAAAAAGTTTTTTTTTCACATTTTTGCAAAAATATTTAAATTTTGCTCGAAAATATTATTTGTAAATATAGGTGTACTTTTTTTTCATGATTAATATTTTTATTCAAACTTATCAAATAAACACATATTGCAAAAAAATCAGATCAAGCAAAATTTTCATAAAATTAATTCATATTCATGGAAAAAAAGATAAACACAAAATTTGAAAATAATACACAATTACTGAATCTTTTGACGATATTAAAAATTTTGGCGTTTATTTTTTAGGATTTGACAAGTGTATGTGATGTGGCTATTGGCAAAGGATCTTGGTTCACTAGTCTAAATATTATTGATTGCTAAATTCACAAGTTGGTCAATTAAAAGAATTAATTTTTTAGAATTTTTATTTAAATAAAAAAAAATAAAATCAATTCAAGCTTTTTTAAATTTTGTATTTTCTTGCCAGTTAATAGATTTAATTATTGTTATTAATATTTATTCAGTAGACGCCACTTATAAAAAAAATCATGTTTAACACTGGAAAGACCAAACTAAAAATAGCATCGCCGAATCTGGCGTAATTTTATGAATAAATAATAATAATAGAACTTTTTTATAAGGCTAATTTACGACAAATTTGATTTTAAATTTTGATAATTTTAGTTTAAACATTTAAATTTTAGTTAAATTAACAAAATAAAATACATTTTTTTAAATCTAGAGAAATTTTCTTAAATTATTAACTATTAACGTCAATTTCAAATTGACACCGGTCATTACAGCGATAAAATCAAAAGTAAGATACATAAATTTTTAGTTAATTTTTAATAAAAAATCAAAATATTAATAACAGTGTTATCAATTAATCTTCAAAAAAGTTCAATTTAAAATTTTTTGTTAATTAAATTTCACAATTTTGATTTTAGAATAAAATTATTATGAAATTTTTTGATTTTTAAATATAATTAAATGAAGAAAAAATAATTAATTTTTTTTTTAAGCTGAAAAATTGCATGGATACAATACTTTTTTTTTATTAATCCTAATCAAAACGAAATGTTTTATTTAATTTATCAATTGAACATAAATCAAATGGAAAATATGTAAATAATATTGGCAAAATGTCAAAAATATGGAATATCATAGAGAGCAGCCCAAGGCAGTGAATATCTATTTCTGAGAAAGCTAACAATGTCAAACTTAAATTAAATCCGGGTTTAGAGAGACTTTAAATTCTGGCTTCATTTAATTAATATCAATCAAATTTGATGCACACAATCCTCGAGATCTGATAGAAATCCGGATAAAAACGAAATCAATAAAATCAGGTATTTAAAATTTAATAAACATCAAACTTATGGAAATTGAACTAAATTGAGTCAACTAATAGACTATCGAAAAAACTGAAAAATCTTAGTCTTTATTAATTTGATTATTTAGAGTTGACTTGCTCGAATTAAGAGCTTTTTCTTTTGTCATGCCAATTGCACAATTTGAACGAAAAGCAATTAATGTTTGCGTGCTTAATTTTCGTTTGTGACACTAATGAGCATTTCTTTTAAAATTTTCTAATCCTAAAAAAGAATCGAAAATGCAGTTGCAGTTTGAGTGGAATGATTTATCCGTCTCAGCTGGAAGTCGCCTATTGATTAAATTAATTTATTTAATCAATACAAACCTTGATGAAAATTGAGATCTATAATGTAACACATAAATCACTATTACATCTGTTCATACATTTCTAATTTAATTTTTTTAAGGTAAAAAATAAGTAAGAACTTATTTTATGCAATACTAGTGTGGAATTTCCATTTAAGATATCAAGTTAACCAGCAAACAATTAGCATTGAATTTCATCGAAAGTTTATTTATGAAAAAAGTTTATTTTCAATAATTAAAAAAAAATGTACAATATTGGTAACACCGAAATTAAAAGAATTGTGAAGTACTGGACTGGACAAAACCATTTCCAATTTTTGGAAAAATTAAAATTAATAAATAAAAAAAAAATTGCAACCTAGTCTGTTACACCTTTTTTTGCTTTAAATAAAATCTTTAATTTATTTTTTATAATCAAAAAACATATTGAAGCTTAATTTTCATCTTGTTGGTTCATGAAAAAAATATATTTAAAGTTAAATTTTTGATATTTTTTTTTTAATTTAATTTTGATTTTTCAAAAAAGGATATTTTTGTGCAATTTTTACTGAATTTCACAGCTCCAATTATAGTAGTCTAGATTAAAACATGATGATGTCTTTTATTCAAGTCACATAATCAGCTAATTATTGACAAGAATATTTTTTTCATTTTGATTCAAATAAACCGGGTGTTTTCATCAAACTGTTTAAAAAAATTAAAAAAAAAATCAAAAATCAACTACAATTATTTACACGAGGATAGCTTTAAAAAATTATCCTTTTAAAATTTTTGTTTTCCCTGAATATAAAAAAATGGCTAAACTATTTAACTGTAATCAAATCTCTGGTTCAAAGTGTTTCACTGTTTGACTTAAAAAAAAGAATTTAAATAATCCTCAATTTAAAATAGTAAAAAAAAACTGCCATAAAAAATTGCTTAATCAAATCAATATTTTACAGGTACCCAGCGGTTTTCACATGAAGATTGGTATATTGATTTAACCACGGTCTGAATTAGTCGAGTATGCTCAAAATTGTCCAAATTTTCGCTTGGAAAAGGAACTGTGGCCGATTTTTTTGAGTTCGATTTAAGATTATGAAACTCTATAAACTTTTCTTTGACTTTTTTTAGATAGAAATAAAGTCCACGAACATACAAAAAAGGCAATTCGGGATATGTATCTTCAATTTTGGCATAATTGTTCAAAAACTCTTCGCATGCTTGACTTTTAGGGTCATTTTCAGGCACAGTATTTTCATTATTGGAGTCCGGATAGGTTGACTCATTATTATTGCTGTCAATTATTGCCGAGTTTAAATTATAGTTGTCAAAATTAACATGATATACATTAGAATCAATCCATTTTAATACACCTCTGCTTCCACAGACGTTTATTTCATGCGAATATTTCGAATGAGCTAGACTGTTAATGCAAACATTAATGAGTACAGAACCAGGTTCAAGATTTAGCTGAAAAGTGCAATAATCATCCGCTGTTATTTTTCTTATAGTAAAATTATTCTTTCCAGTGCCACTTTGCGGAAAAGTATCAACAAGTGTTTTTAAGCATCCGAATACTTTGGTTACTTTTTTGCCCTCTAGCAGGTCTAGTATCATTGATATAATGGCAGCTCCGTATCTGTTAAGAACTCCAGCACCCAAGTCTTTGTCACTGAGCCAATTGACACTCCCGGGTGCACTTGTTGAAGACACATTTAAGTTAATTTTGTCCACTATTTCCGAAAGAATATCTAATTGGAATTTTTTATTAGACAAACTTTGGTGCATCTGATTTCTGGCCATTACTATGTTGTGGCAATTAATGGTTATATTGCAAACCTTAATATCACCTATTAGATTTAGTTTGTTTTTGAGTGATGTGTATTCTTTCAAATATCGAAGGCCACCGAAGCATATTGAGGACAAAAGACATGGATAATACCGGGCTGAAACAATCATCTGCTCTATTTCTGCTCTATCGCTGCATGTCGGATTCAAACAAATAACATTTTTGCCAATACCTTTAAATAGAAGGATAAATTTCTAAGTTATTTTTAGACTAAAAATGAGAAATGGAAATTTTTTATATAAAATTTTTTAAATAAAAATATTTTGTTTTTGATAAAAGACAACTTATTAATTACCTAAGGCTTTGGTGCAAATTTGCGAATGGAAATTTGGCTGACAGCAAACAAACACTAGCTGAACATTTTTGTTCAAAAGAACTGTGTCAATCGAATTTGTGACCAAATTGCTGGACTTGATTAAATTTCTGGTCTCTTTGTCGCTGATGTTGGTCCATATTGCGTGAACGTCAAATTCCAAGTGTCCCAATATTTCGATTAGAACCTTTGAGATTGGATCAGAGCCGAATATTCCAATTCCAGGTAGCATGTTCAAATCATAGTGATGCAAATAGTTTCAAAATACGTATATTTTCTCTAAATTAAAATAAATTTACAAAAAAATTTTAATTACACAACAAAAATCGTTAAATTTCAAATATTTCAATCATAAAAAAACTAAAATAATCATAATTTGTATTTATTTATTATAATTGAGAATTTTAGAGCAAAATAGCTGAGCTAAGTGAAGCTGCCTTATTTATTTTATTTAATATCTAACTTCAAACCGTAATTTTAAAAGTAGTGCTATTGAACCTGAGAGATTTGGAAAAACGAAATTTTACTCAAGTTTTATTCTATTAATTTAAATGAACACAAATGTAATCAAATAAAATAGATTGAGTAAGCTAGTTTGACTAAGATTAATAAATCCATAATTTTTTTGTTTAAATCTTACTACCTTTTCATTATTAACTTAAATAATAAAAAATATTTACTCGTAATTTAAACAATCTTGGGAAAAGAACGTATGCTCTCAAAATAAACGCATTTATCTTGTTTTTAAAATTTGGGATCATTGTAAAATGGGGCCTAAAAATATCTAATAAATAATGTAATTATTAGAAATAAATGAGATATTTAATATCAAATAACACTATTTGCAGCAAAGTTTAATCTGATTTTAAAGGTTAATTTTAATTAATTACACAACATATATAATCTCCTATCCACAAAAAGTCATCTTCTATCGTATAAACAAGTTAAAAAATAAAGGTAAATATTTTGTTAACTCAGGCCCTATTTTCAAAACAAATTTAACTCCATTATTTAGTAAAATTTTATCTAAAAATAATTTTAGATTAGTTTTAGAATAAATTGCCTATTATAAAAATTATGAATTTCTTTGAAAGAAAAATTTAATTCTTTTAACAGAGAAGCAATGGAATAATTTAAAATTTACTTTAAATGTCAAAAATAATTATTAATATTCTTAAATTAGATTTAAAAATTTGCTGCTGGCTATTAAAAATCTGATTTGAAATAATTTTTCGGGTTATTACTTTAGTGTTTCAAAGTTTTTAAAAATTTTTGTCGAAGCAAATGAACTCATAAAAATCTTAAAAAATTAGACGTTCTTTGGATTTAGCTATAGGGAAAGCAAAAAATACCTATAATTTTTTTTAAAGTTAAAACTTTTTTCAAATTAAAATCATTTTTGACTCTTTATAAACTTTTTTAAACTGAAATATTAAAGACCATTATTTTTAAGATTTAAATTTTATCTAATGATTTTCCATGAAGCTTTTATTTATCCTAAACTTGGTTATATCATTAGATAAACTGTAGATGCTTTCAATTAAAGAACTCATGGTATTTGGCAATTTAAAATACAACCTTGGTTATATCAATACACTACAGATGCTTGTTCATCTATCTTATAGAGTTTCATTTTTATCTAATTTAAATTTTCCTTTTTTTAGTTGTGAGCACAATAGTTTTACAAAATAATAATTTTATCTAAGTTCACAAAGAATTTAATTTCGATGGTTTCAAAATCAAATTAAATCATATCTATATTCAAATAGATAGAGGCTTTCTTTATCATTTATCTGAATTATCTTTGTTTTTTTCAGGCAGAATTTATAAATGCTAAAGGAAATACAATTATGGTAAAAGATGGCTTAATTGATTATTTAAAGAGATTCATTTAAATCAAAAAGAAATATTTCAAGTTATGTAATATTTAAGATAAATAAAACCTTTTTTACGTAATTTAATTAATTATTTAAATTAATATAATTTAAATCCTAATGGTTTAGTAATAAAACTGGGTAATACGAATTAAATTTAAAATTGGTTTAAGAGAAAAGTCTAAAAAAAATTTAGGAATGAAATAAAAATGATAAGTGATTTTTAATTTTTGAAAGCAATAAATTCTTAAATTGAATAATTTTTGGTTACTACCATATAACAGTATTAAGAGCTGAACCTCTCAATATTTTATTTTTCTTGATTGCTACAAGTGTTGTAAAAAACCACACAAACTATTCTTTAATTACATACTTGGTTCTTAATGATTAATTTTAAATATAAAATTGCTTTTTTTGTATTCTAATTGAATGGATTTTTTAGAAATTTGATTATTAATTAAAACTATTAATCTAATTCAAACTTTTGAACTTGATATTTCAAGCCCAAACTCGGATATTGTTCTAATATTCAAACCTATTTAACTGGGCCCAGTAGCTATACCTTTATTTAAAGTAATAAGAATAACGACTCACAAAAATAACTCAATAAAATAAAAATAATTAAATAAAACTTGATTGAATGCTTTTATATGATGAAAAATTTTATTGATTCTTCAATTTACTTATAAATTGAAATTAGTTCAAAATCAATTCTCTAACGATTCTTATAATTTTAATCTATAATAAACTTGCTGCTGTATTTAGGATGATGCATCAATTCATCGAAAAACTAATTCATAGAAAATTAATAAAATTAAACAAGACTCATAGAATAAATTTGGTAAAAAATATTTCATAGAAATATACTCATAGATTTTTTTTTCATATAAGCTCTGTTAAAAATATTTAATAGAAAAATTTAAAGATTAAATTAATTTAAAATTTTATTAAAATTTTTTTACTTTCAATTAACTCATGAAATAATTTTTTTTTCAATTAAAAGTTTGGTTTTTTGTTGAAAAAGAAAAAATTTAAATATTTTTTCAATTTGATGTTTGAATAATTAAAAGAGATAATTATTCTGAAAAAAAATGATAAATTTTTTTTAATTATTTTTCTACATCTATCCCCATAAAAAATTCTATGAAAATGAATTTATGAAATAATGGGAAGAAGAAAAATGTATTTAAAAGCGCTTTATTTTGTAGACTAAAATATTAATACTTTGTACAGTAAGTTTTGTGATCCCAAAAAATTTGGTAAATTGGGAGATAAGATATGTATTATTTTATCCGCAAATTTAAAAGCAAAAGCTTATTAATTTTGAAATTCTTTTTGGATGTAAATTTTTAACGAATTTTCAATTATTTTTTTTGTCAAAATTAGCGATCTGAATTATTTTATTGATCAGAAATTCGGGTATGGCCATAAAATTTATATCAAATCTCATAAAAATAGAAAAAAATAAATAGAAATTATTTTATCTACCATACGTTCTTAATATTTTTTTTTCAAATTTCATTGTGAATTCTTTAATTAAAATAAAAAATTCATCTGTTTTATTAATTTTTTTGTCATTGAAAATATTTAGAAATAATTTGAAATATTAAATTCAAAGTGTCTAATTCTCGACTAAGCAACTGATTTAATTTAAAAGAAAAAATTGTATTTCTTGTAAACAATGTTCAAAAAATAATTTTTATTAGTTAAAAGGAGAAAAGTCTTTTGATAACCAAAAATCTGGTTTTCAAAACAAAAAAAAGTTCTAGATCAAAACTACTAATATTTAAAAAAAAAATATTTTATTTTAATAAATACACAAAAAAATTCTCAATACACAAAAAAAAAATTATTCAATAATAAGTCTAATTAATAATCGATTTGAATTCTAATTAGAGTCTAATTTTAGGAGGTCTTCCTCTTTTACGTTTACTTTGTTTTGTTTTATGGCAAATACAGAGCTTTACACGATGAGGACATTGACCCAAAATCCAATTTTGGGCGCATTTTATGATTTGAACGATGCTTATATATTTTACAACTATCCAAATTAGACTTAGATTAGTTTATTTGATGCTTTTTAAGCATATAACCGTTGACTTCTTCAAAATTTTTAATTTTTGGCATTTTATGAAATTGCAAATTTCAAAAAAATAATTTCTTAATGATTAATTCATGTGAGAAATTTAATTTATGCATTTAAAAAAAAAACTTAATTATTTCTCAATACACCCAAAAAAAAAGATTTTCACAACCAAAAAAAAATTTTTTTAGATGTTGTGTGTGAAAATCTCTTTTTTGGTTGTAATTAGCAGATTTTTGGTTGTCATGAACCAAGACCGAGTTAAAAGTAAGTATAGCAATTTTTCCGAATTATCTAAAAAAAATGTTTAAATAAGGAAAATTTTGGATACAATGAATTTTATTAATATTTTAAAACTATCAAATTATGTTTCAATTAATTTATTTAATAGACAAATAAAAAACCTGGAAAAATGGTGTCTGAAAATTGTTGATCATTAAGAAGCATATTATTGTCCATTAATGGTACAAGACGCATATATTCTAAATCATTTTAACATTTGGAAAAGAATTTAATTCAAAAATTATAAAGTTAATCTAGATATTAATGCTAAAATTTCCAAGTCCTGCTGACTTTCAATTTGAAAATTAAAAAAAAAATTTTTTTTACCAAAGCAAAAAAAAAAAAATAAAATTCGTTTTTTATTTCTTTAAATTTTTGAGTATCTCTCTTAATTGTAGAGCTCTTTTTTCTTTTTCTTTCTCAATTTTATCAGTTGACTCTTCAGAATTTTCATCTTCCAATTTAAAATTGTAAAACATTTCAAAAACTTGTTTTACCGTATTTTTAGCTCTTTAAAATTAAAAATTTGAAAAATAACTTAATATTTAATTAGAAAAAATCTAAAATTTACTTATCAAAATTTTCCATAGCCTTTTCGGATTGAAGTAAAATTTTAAGCTCTTCAACATTCTTTCCATAATCCTCTGAATTCAAATCTTTAGTGTTTATAATCGAAGATACTTTATCGAATATTTGCTTGGCTTCGATTGAATATTTTTCAGGCAATTTTTTTAGAATGTTCAATGCATGACTTGAACTGGTCAAGCCATTTTTCAACTTATATAAAAAAACCATTTTTTCAACATTATCAGAATTATCCTCATGATGAAACATATAATCAAACTTTAAAAATTGAATGTTATTATTGTGCTCGCCAAACAAAGATTGGGCACAATGAAGCATTTCGTAAAAATGCGAGCTGAAGAAAACATGTGGACTGTTCTCACCCATGGATGACCAGTATCTTAAAATAGCACCAACTATAGCTTGACCGGCCAAAATGTCAGTTCCATTTCCAAGCTCATCAATCAAAACCAATGACTTGCAGCTTGATTCATTCACACAATCAGCTAGCTGCTTCAAATCAAGAGAATAAGAACTCATTTGAAGATTAATTGATTCATTAGATTTGATTCTGGTTAAAATTCGGTCAAATTCGCCAATTTGAACATTTTTTCCCGGGACATAGGAACCAATATAGCTCATGTAAACGAGAAGAGCTACCTGTTTTAAATAAACAGTTTTTCCTGAAGCATTAGGCGAAGTGATTACTTTTATCTTAGGGCTAGATAAACCCGAGTGGATGTCATTGGGAATAAAAGAAGAAAAAGAGTCGAACATTAATTCGATAAGTGGGTGGCGAGCACTTTTTGCCGAAACAAAAGATTCTTTGGTAAAATCAAACTCTGGTTTCGAGTAGTCAAACTCTTTAGCCACAGATGCAAAGCTTAATAAGCAGTCTATTTCGGCACAAAAGTCAACCATTTGTGCATACAGATGAGAATATTTTATGAAATTTGTTTGAAGATTGTCCAAAATCTCGGACTGAAGATCATTTATCACAGTTGCCAAGTCTCCAATATTTTTGTCCAATTCAACACAAAGTGGTGTTTTGTAATACATTTTTTCATTTGATTTAAACACAAATTTTAGTTGATTTTTTTGCTCAAATTCGGCAAAACGATCACAAAAATTTGAACTAAAATTATTTAAGTTTAAATCCTCCCGTGTGATGATCAACAAAAAGCCAATTAATTGCAGATAAGTTGTTTTGCATCCATTTAGACTATAGGTGATCATTTCACGTTGAGCAACTTCGGTCAAAAACTCGGGTAATTGAGAATACATTTGTCTTTTTGTGTCCAAGTCTTTGGAAATATTTTTGCTCACTCTGATCTCATTTTTTTCATTCGACTCTTTTAAATCAATTGTTCGCTCAAATAAATTTACCAAAAAATCAAACTTTACTTCAAATGACGAATCAATAGGTTCACTATGCAAATAAAGGCTGAGACTACGCTTCATTTTACACAGCTCCAGAAAAGATTGGGTAGTTCGATACAAACGTTTCCAGTCATTTAGACCGCATCTGGTTAGCCTCATCCGCTTCAAAATTGGATTGATGTATTTGCATTTTTTTAAGTGCCTGATAGTTAACTTAGCTAATTCGGAATTGCGTGGGTCTAAATAAAAGTTGATTATTTTGTGTCTTTGGTGAAGAATATTTAGATCTCTTGTTGGTTTCAGCATAAATGAGCGTAGTTTGCCAATGCCAAATTTTGTATTAATCCTGCTTAAGAATAAACTGTACAGGGTATTGTTAAATTTGTCATTAAGATGTGTGCGGAAGGCCAATGTGTCAAAATTGGTCTGCTTGTAAGCATAAACATAGTCGACATCGTTAAAAATTTGAAGAGATTTAAAAGCATTTTGGTCTAATAAAAGCATGTTTTTGAGTTCAATTTTTTTAATTTTAAAAATTGGAGTCTCAAATATGCTTCTTTCGAGCTCAAAGTTTATTCGATTAGTTGACAAATACTTCAAGAGTCCACCACAAGACTTTATTGTAAGCTTTGAATCGAAATCGATTAAGCTGGAAAAATAGAAAATTTTTTCCGCTTCAGAGATTCGCTCAGGCAAGGACTCAAGAGTTGAAATTTTAAATATTCTTTCTTTACATGCATCAAAATTGAACTCACCACTTGGAACTAGAACGAATTGGATGAGATTTTCTCTTAGTTTAAGCATTAGCTCATAGGATTGATCATCATTTGTTAATAAGGAGTCCTCAGGTATCAGGTTGGTATTGTTAGGTAATTTTTTTAGGTCATATTTGCATTTTTGTTTGAGAAAATTTAAAAATTTTGAATCACACCGTGGACTAGTGATGATGCAATTCGGTTGTAAATCATCAATTATGGTCTCCGTAAGTTGAAATTTTGAATCTTCCTGTATTTCACATGAATAGAAAAGGCATTTTTTATTCAAGTCGTAGTAGGAACAAGCAATTTTGTTGGATTGATAGTATAAGCATAGGTAAATTTCGTTATCGTCAATATCATCCGAAAAATTTTCTTCAAATTTTTCCAGCACTTGCTTATCTATTGTTAGAAGTTTGGTGCTGTCGACTTGATGAAGCAAATTCTCAGATAAATTTAAGCTTTCATTGTTGTCTATCAATGGAATTTCGTTTAATTCTGAGTTTGATTGAAATGAATCGATAAGATTAAATTTTGAAAACATATTTATTATTATTTTTTAAACAAAAAATGTGCACATGTTTTTTCATTAAAATAAAATTTGAAAAAATGCGCCAAAGTTTATTTACCCGTGGTCATGAATTATTTTTAAAGAACTTGAAGACTTAGTTTAATTAAATTTAGTTTCTTATAACTGATATTCATACAATATTAACTTAATTATTTTTTTTTGGATTTTTATTAATTCTGTGAAATTTTTACTAAAAATATTGTGCACAAATATTAAGAGTCATTTATTTCTTCATAACTTACTATGTTAATGGATATTTTATATAAGAAAAGGAAAAAAATGAATGAAAAATATTAAAAAAAAAAAATTTTTTTGATTTTCAGTATTCAACTTCGTTGAAGATTTTTTTTCAAAAAGGAAGTCTTTCTTTTCCAAGTTTATAAATTAGATTTCATAAAATACAATATTACAAGAGAGCTTTTTAAAAACTTGTTCTGTAAATGAAACAAAGTGAAAAAACTTTTGATTCAACTACTGCGGAAGTATGCAAAATCTGCGAAATTTCACCCTATTTAAAAGTATAAAACGCAATTAATTTGCACAGATTTTGCAGACTTCTGCAGTAGGTAAAACAAAAGTTGTTTCAATTTGTTTCATTTACAGAACAAGTTTTTGACACTTAGAACAAAAGTTATAAAACTTTTTTTTGTATTGGAAGTTTTGTATGAAGCTTCACAATTCATTTTTTTTTGACATGAGGCTGTAATATTTAAATCTTTTAAAATAAATCACTCATATTCTCTAATTGACTGGATAAAATTATTATTTTGACTCAAAGAAATTCAAAGTAAACATAAATGGTCCTATTACCGACGAATTTCCAATAACCAGGTGTTTCCCAAGGCTCAGTAATTAGTTCCTTATTGTTCAGTTAATTTATTAACAACATTCTTAAAGGAATTAAAATAAAAAATAAATATTTTCTTCTTTGTTTCTAAATTTAATTAACATTTGTTGACCAAAAAATTGGCCTAAATCAAGAAAATATTAATAAATCTCAAGTTAAATCTATCTTAGACCATTCCTTCCCCTGTCTAATTTTATTCTCAGTAAACAAAATAAAAAAAATAAAAGTTATTTAAAATTAAAGTTAAGTATGTATATTCCAAAATTAAAATATGACATCACGAGGCTTCTAATAAACTATGAACTTTTCGAGTTCAGTTAGAGATATTTTATGCCATGTTTGAGTCATAATGTTCTATTTGTAGTCAGACTGAAGAAGGAATAAATAATATATCTCCAATAGTAAATTTCTTTTAAAACGTAAAATTAGAGGTTTACTTGTTTACAAATAAAAATATAAGACAAATAGAAAAAAAATTATGTTTTGTTTTTCATAAAAGAATGTTCAAAAGTAAAAAATTGAATAACTGGTAAAATCTCTGCAAAATGCACTACATTTAACTTTTAGAAAAAAAGTTATTCAATTTTTTTCAAATTTTTTTCTGTTCTTTTTGTCATTTTGTACTGAATTTCACAAAAGCAAATTGTTTTTTTAAAGTTCGGACTTGGACTTAAACTAGGCCGCCAAAATAATTCTTGGAACGGTAGAAAGATCATTCATATTAATTTCTTCCATTTCGGGTAGCTAATGTGGCAGTTTAGTTAAAGTCCAAGTCATTAAAATTGAAGTTCAAGTATAGTGTTGGGCGGCGGCCAAGCCTGGCCAGTCCGAACGCGGCCAAAAAAAGGCGGCCACTTTGGCGGCCAGACCGGCGGCCAAATCGTTGACGGCCGGCCAAATGTACGGCCAATATTAAAACGGACGGCCACTTTGGCGGCCAGACCGGCGGCCAAAAATTTGGACCGCCGAGTTGGCCGGCCAAATCATTGACGGCCGGCCAAATGTACGGCCAATTTTAAAACGGGCGGCCACTTTGGCGGCCAGACCGGCGGCCAAAAATTTGGACCGCCGAGTTGGCCGGCCAAATCGTTGACGGCCGGCCA
>QEOQ01000663.1:336510-406333 GCA_010279815.1 Brachionus plicatilis | reverse complement strand
AAAAATGAAAGTAAAAAATCAGTAAATAAAAGTTATTGTCAGTCCGAGTCGGTACTTTGAAATTTTTCTTGAAGACTTTAATTTTAGTGACTTTGAGATAAAAATTAAATAAAAATTTAAAAGTCTAAAAATCTAAAAATTAAAAAAATTTAAAAATTTAAAATTCTAAAAATTTAAAAATTAAACCTTTGCAGCGCTTACTGTGGCATACACGACCCTGCCTCGGTGCTGATGTGCAACACGCACAAAAAATGGTTCTGCAACGGCCGCGGCAACACGTCAGGCAGCCACATAGTCAACCACTTAGTGCGAGCCAAATGCAAAGAAGTGACTCTGCACAAAGACGGACCACTTGGCGAAACAATACTGGAATGCTACAATTGCGGATGCAGAAACGTGTTTCTGCTCGGCTACATACCGGCCAAGTCTGACTCGGTGGTAGTTCTGCTGTGCCGGCAGCCATGTGCCACCCAGACCTCTCTCAAGGACTTGAACTGGGACCCGACCGAATGGAAGCCGTTGATCGAGGACCGCTCGTTTTTGTCATGGCTGGTCAAAATTCCGTCCGAGCAGGAGCAGTTTCGGGCGCGCCAAATAACCGCCCAGCAAATAAACAAGCTGGAAGAGCTGTGGAAAGAGGCGCCCGACGCCAAATTCGAGGACTTGGAGCGTCCGGGCGTCGACGAGGAGCCGCAACAGGTCCTCCTGCGCTACGAGGACGCCTACCAGTACCAGAACATATTTGCGCCGCTCGTCAAAATGGAGGCCGACGACGACCGACGCCTCAAAGAGTCGCAGACCCAGGGCGACATCGAGGTCCGCTGGGACCTGGGCCTGAACAAAAAGCGGCTCGCCTACTTCTGCTTGCCCAAGGCCAACGACGAAATGCGGCTGATGCCCGGCGACGAGCTCCGGCTCAGATACATCGGCGACGGCCACAAGCCGTGGTCGGGCGTCGGCCACGTCATCCGCGTTCCCAACACAAAATTTTTCGACTACGCCGACGAGGTCGGCATCGAGCTGAAGATAAGCGCGGGCGCGCCCACCGAACACAAAAAAGACTTTATCGTCGAGTTTGTGTGGAAGTCGACGTCGTTCGACCGAATGCAGAGCGCGCTCAAAACGTTTGCTATCGACGAAAACTCGGTATCGGCGTTCATCTACCACAAGCTGCTCGGCCACGAAGTCGAGGACATGGTCATCAAGGCCAATCTGCCCAGACGCTTTTCGGTGCCCGGTCTGCCCGAGCTCAACCACTCGCAGGTCTACGCGGTCAAAACAGTGCTGCAGCGCCACCTCAGCCTGATCCAGGGTCCGCCGGGCACCGGCAAGACCGTCACCTCGGCCACCGTCGTCTACCACTTGGCCAAACAGAGCCACGGCCAAGTGTTGGTGTGCGCGCCCAGCAACATCGCTGTCGACCAGCTCACCGAAAAAATACACCGCACTGGCCTCAAGGTGGTGCGTTTGTGCGCCAAGAGCCGCGAGGCCATTGACTCGCCGGTCAGCTTTTTGGCGCTCCACAACCAAATAAGAAACTTGGAGTCGGAGCCCGAGCTCAAGAAGCTGCAGCAGCTCAAGGACGAGACGGGCGAGCTGTCGTCCGCCGACGAAAAACGCTACCGCATGCTCAAGCGGAAGTGCGAGAGCGAGCTGTTGCGCAACGCCGACGTCATTTGCTGCACTTGTGTGGGCGCCGGCGACCCAAGACTCAGCAAGTTCCAGTTCAAGAGCATTCTGATCGACGAGAGCACGCAGGCGACCGAGCCCGAGTGCATGGTGCCAGTGGTGCTGGGCGCCCGCCAGCTCATACTGGTCGGCGACCACTGCCAGCTGGGCCCCGTGGTCATGTGCAAGAAGGCGGCGCGCTCGGGCCTCAGCCAGTCGCTGTTCGAGCGCCTCGTCGGCCTCGGCATACGGCCCATTCGACTCCAGGTCCAGTACCGCATGCATCCCGCTCTCAGCGCCTTTCCCTCCAACACCTTCTACGACGGCTCGCTACAGAACGGAGTCACCGCTAAAGAGCGTTCTATTCCCAGCCTCGACTTTCCGTGGCCCCAGCCCGACTCGCCCATGTTCTTCTACTGCTCGCTCGGCCAAGAGGAAATATCGTCCAGCGGCACCTCCTACCTGAATCGCACCGAGGCCTCCATGGTCGAGAAAATAGCCACCAAGTTTATCAAGTCGGGCATCAAGCCCGAGCAAATCGGCATCATTACGCCGTACGAGGGCCAGCGAGCCTACTTGGTCCAGTACATGCAGTACAGTGGCTCGTTGCACCAAAAAATCTACCAGGAAATTGAGGTGGCCAGTGTGGACGCGTTCCAGGGCCGGGAAAAAGACATTATTGTGTTGTCGTGTGTGAGGGCCAATGAGCACCAGGGCATCGGGTTTTTGAACGACCCGAGACGTCTGAATGTGGCGCTGACCAGGGCCAAGTACGGCGTTATAGTGGTCGGCAACCCAAAAGTCCTCTCCAAACAGCTTCTCTGGCACCATTTGCTCACCTATTACAAGGAGCAAAAGGTTCTGGTCGAAGGACCGCTAAACAATCTAAAAGAGAGCATGATTCAATTTAGCAAGCCCAAGAAGCCTGCCTGTCTGAATCCGGGAGCAAACAAGTTTATGAATGCCACAATGTTCAGCGCTAGAGAGGCGTTGATGCCGGGCGGCCCCTTTGACAAGAGCAAGAGTGCGCCGCTCGGCTTTGGCTATCAGCCTGCGCCCGACTTCATGCGCTCTCATGACCCCCTCAGCTACATTGATCCGCGCAGCGCGCCTCTCAACGCTCTCAATTTGCCCATACCTGTGCCCATGCTGATGCCTGCGCCTCCGCAGCAGCATGCACAGTCGTTCTTCAATGCCAACCAGAGCAAGTCTGCCAAGAGACAGTCGTCTACGGCTGTCAATATGAGAAAAAATCGACCGAAATATCAAAATCAAATGCAGTTTGGCGCCCAGCAGTCCCAGTCCAGTCAAATCACTCAGAATACACAAGTATTTTTTTGTTCCCTGGCTCTATTCATACACACACACACACACATACACTATGCTGCAATAAAATAATTTTTTCACACATGACTATGACATAGGACTAGTTTTGAAATATGTTTTAAATTAAAATTTCAATTTTTTTTTTTTTTTGAAAAATTAAAATTTCAAATTTTTTTTTTTTTCGAAAGAATTAAAATTTGGACTTTTTTGATGAAAATTATTTTTCAAGATAAAAATAAGATAACGTAATTATCCGAATTGAGTGACTTGTCAGTAAAAAATGAACACTGATTTCACAAAAAGAAAAATGTTAAATTTAAACGACTTGTCTTAAAAAAAGGAATAAGTTAACTTTTGTTAAAAAATACATCCGGTCTTAATGAAATTCGGATTTAAAACATAATTAAATGTCCATTTTATAAAAGAATTTCATAAAAGCTGAAACTAATTTTGACAATTTTTAAATTTATTCAAATTTAACTAGATGGCATTTATAATGAATTTTTTTTTATTTCAAAAACAGCACTCAATTTTGAAGTACATGTCACTAATATAAAGTACTCTATTTTAAAGGCATGTCAATAAATTCGAATAATTACGTTAAATTATAGAAAAAAAAAGAGACAATTAAAATATACAAATTGTAAGTAATGACAGGTGCAAAATGTTTAAGTATTTAACAGTTCAGGAAGTAAAGAAGAAATAGTAAGATCACTCAATGGAGTCGGATATTCGACATATCTTGATTTAAATTCAAACAATTTCTATTAAATGATTCAACAATTTTTTGAATAAGGAAAAAAAGACTATCAGCGGTTCATCGATTTTTTCTAAAAACTGATTGTTCCTGAATTAGTAATGAGTGGCATTGTGAATTTTGGGACAAAAATCAAAAACAAAATATTAAAAGTGCCAAAGCTTAAGTTCTGAAGAACCAAAACATGTTTTGTAAATTGTAGCAACTGATGCATCCTTTGTACCACCACTAAAAGTTGAATTGGAATTTTAATATAATATAATATCCCAAATTTACTATTTTCTGAGTTTTGCAGATTTATTGCAGAATCAGTATACTAGTGGTAAAAAGGATGTATCAGTTGCTACAATTTACAAAACATGTTTTGGTTCTTCAGAACTTAAGCTTTGGCACTTTTAATGTTTTGTTTTTGTTTTTTGTACCAAATTTCACAATGCCGTAATGAGCTTTGTTCTAAATAACTAAAATAACTTCTAAATACGTTCCAATAGTTTTCCTAGACAGCTTGTCATACTGATCGGTAGTTAATTGACTCTTGTGTTATAAAATACTTTTTAGGTATCATAGTAATGTTAGGAGATTTTTATTCTTTCGGGAGATTACTTTCTCTTAGGCTTAAGCTAAATAGATAAATAATGTCTTTTCGAATAAACTTTTGGTTACATATGTTTTTATTTTTGCCTCTCAAAAAAAAGTTCATGTGCCAATAAATTATTTTATTGCACAAAGTGTGTCGATAGACACTCTATTTTTTTCTTTTTTTTGTTCTATTGAGTTTTTGAGATAAATGGAAAATTGGCAAAATTGGCAAAATTATTTAAGTTTACTTAATTTTGTGTAAGTAAGAAAGCCAGGCTTGTTCAAAAATCAAAAAATTTAAAGTCAAGATAAGTCTTTTGCCTTGGATTTAAATTTTTAGTAAATAATTTTTTTTTTGTTCTACAAAAAATTTTTAAATGAAATTTTGTCAATATGTATAATTCTTAAATTTAATACTTAAATTAAATTTTGTTCCTAACTTGCGCAAAAGGTAAAAATTAAATTTAAATTTTAAAGTCAATTCAAATTCGAGATAGAGACTTGAATTAGATAGTTTTTTAGTTTTTTCAGTAAAGTAACTTGACTTAATTTAATATTTTTAGGGATAAAATTTTGAAAAAGTTAAATATTTTTAAAGTAACCAAGATTTTTTATTAGTTTTGGTCATTTTATGAGAAATTAATAATTAGTAATTTTGCCTGATATAATTAAGCAATTTTTCAAACTAATGAAAAAATATCTTAATTGTCTTTAATTTTTTTTATTTAATTAGGAGCTAATATCACAGGGTTTGTCGCAAAATTTGTTGACTCAAGGAGCTCAAAGTCAACCGTTTTTGTCGCAAGGCGGCTTGTCTCAAGCTGGATTATCACAAGCCGATTTTTCACAAGACAGCTATTTGGATCACTTCCAGTCTCAGGCCGAAGGTTTGCTCTCACAAGATTCAAGCTATCAACCGTCGTATTTTGGCCATTCTCAAACTGGTGGTATAAACAATACCGGTGGACAATTGTCTCAGTTCTAAGACCAATAGAGACTAAGATTAATTAACAAAATAATGAACCACAGTGAGAAGATGGGCTCCGTTGAACAGCACATTATTTCGATGATTTTATTTTTGATACAACGGAAACGCAATGATTTAAAGAGGTTTTTTATTTTGTTATAAATCTGGCTAAGATGGAATGTAATTTTAAAATTATGATGGAAGAAATTTTTCTTAAAAAACTTTGTTAAAAATGTTTAATTTTAAAAAGTTATTTTAGCAAGTGGTCAAAGAGCGCCTTTTTTGTTTTTTTTTTCCTAGATATTTTAAGTCATCAGTTATTTTTTGTTTTCTTTTTTTATTAGTATTTGAATATTTAAGTGTTTTATTAAATTGTTAAATAAAACAAAGAATGGTATTCAAGAAAGAGAACTTTATTATTAAAATGTTTTGAATAAAAATTTGAAATAAATTTATTTCTATGTTTTTTATTATTCTATTTTAAAATCATTAATCAATCAATTTTACAGCCCCTTATGGACGAACCAAGTACAAAAAATATCCATAAATTTAGAGTTGAGAAGTCCAAGAAAACAAGTATCATTGGATCCTGTATTTTAGATTTTAAAATATTTTACAAAATTTGGTATGAACAAAAGGGATCAAGTGTTCAAAAAAAATTTTTTCACAGATCTAATGTCCAGAATGTGACCAGTGATCAATGATCACATATCAATTGAGTTAAAAAAATTAGTTCACTTTTTGCATAAAAAAAACAAGAAAAATGTTAACTATTTATGTTTCTTGGACATTTTAACGTTTAACGCCCTTTTGTTTATTTATAAATTCACCACATATGCTACAGGCCACCAGATTTGGATGGTTGCTAAATGCTTTTTTAGCCGCCAACTTAGATTCATCAGAAGCTTCTATTGGTACCAAAGCCATAGCTGACTTTTCTTTTGCAATTTCAAATCTGGTCACTGGTAATTTTTTTGTCTAATTTGTTCAAACTCCTCCAATTCATCATTTGTTTCTTGAAAAATTATTTGATGATCAAAAAAATATTTTTGTGATCAGTAAAATTTTTTGGTGATCAAATTTTGATCACAATTAGTTTAATAAATATTTTGGGATCAAAATAATCACATTCTGGACATGAGACTTATGATCACATTCTTTTGAGAACACTTGATCACAAAGTAGACATGACCCAATAAAATAAAAAAATTAATAAAATAAATAAATTTAAAAACTATTCTTCACGAAATTTTTTTTATCAGTATTCTAAATTAAAGTAACAAAATAAAACCAAAATCTAACTATGAAACAAATTTTTTAAGTTAATTTAAACCAAATAAAAAAAGATGAATTTTCATTAAGCAATCCAAGATTTTCTAAATTATTTTGGTTCAATCTAACTAATAATTAGATTAGATTGATTAAAGGCTTAAGCCATTCTAATGAACTCTGAGTAACCCAAAACTTGAAAAGAAATAAAGAATAAATACAAATATTTTGAAAGTTTTAAATCAAAAACTCTACTTATTTATTTTTTCTATAATTTTTTATTTAAGTTTTTTAAATTTTTTTTTTAATAGTAAAAAAAAATGAATGAATGAATATGAAAATGAATATTTTAAAGAGTTGGTCAAAAGTCAAAATCAACAATTTTAAGTCAGATTTGACTTGGACTTTAAAAATTTTTTCCCTGTGCCTCCTTTTTAATATATTACTAATAGATCACAAATTATTTGTCTTGATAATGAAAATTCAAAACTTGTATCTCTTAAATTAGGAGTACCACAGAGATTCCTTTTCTTTTTATCTTTGTGAATGGCCTATCTTTTTTTAAAAGAAATTAAGTATAAAAATTCTAGCACAACCATAATGGCACAACCATTAGTCACTCTGACAAGAACTAAGAGGCTGTATTAGTTAATTTTTACTCGTCTCGTCTAAAAAATTGGTGTTTTTATGATAAGGTTTATATAGATTGGTCGAAACTATTTTTATGATCTTCACTAAATGAAATATTGATGTTCCTGAAGCGATAAATTTATGTGGAAATTATATAAAAGCTGTTAAAGGTCAGTTTTTTACAAATTTCTCTAAACTAGCTTGCAGCATTTCTCCTTCTGTAAATACGAAATTATTTAATATAAAAAGACTAATCTATATGTCAACTTCTGTCAAAGTGCAGTTGTTTAAAATATTTATAAAGTTATTATTTTTCTATATTTTAACTGCTTAAATTTGAAGTCAAAAATTTCAATAATGTCAATATCTTAAAAAAATAAAGCTTTTGCATCGAAAATTTGTGGTATGAAATTTTTTTAAAAAGTTTTAAACTCTTAAATAAAATAAATTTTTACCAGGTTCTAATGATAAATATAATTAACTCTAGGATTTTAAATTTTTAAATTTTAAATTTTACTGTCTGTTGTCGTAGTTAATGAAGGCATTTAATGAAGGGAGGAAATACACATAATCAAGGAAATATATTAATAGGAAAAGTCCTAATACAGAAAATTGTTAAGAGTAAGCTTTATAAGAAAAAATATAAAATTGCTAAATAAATTCTACAAAATTTCGTAAATCAGCAAAATAAAAGCGTTCAAAATCATTTTTAATTTTTTCTAAAGAAGCTAAAGCTTTAGCTCGAAAAAGATTTAAAAAATAAATAAAATAAAATCTTTATTTTTATTTTTCTCTTTTGATTCTCTGGGTAAAATTTTAAAGCAATTTTTTTATTTTTTTGATTCAAAGAGATGGTGCACATTTTAACAGAAAAGTTGCTCCGTAAAATTTTTTATCTGCAAGAAAAAACTTGTGATAGTCCTTTTTGTCAGGAATACAAGCATATGGTTGTTTTTTTAGTAGGTTTGAGGCACTTCATATTATTTAATTTTAAGTATAACCACCATTTTTAACAATATTATTTAAAAAAGATAAATTCTAGGCATAAAATGATTTTTTTTTGTGAACCAAAATTAAAAAATTAGTTCAATACAACGTATTCTATCTATTAATTTAAATTAGTTCAATAAAAAAAAATTTTTTAATTAGTTATCTAACTATTTTTCTTCTTAAATAACGGTTTTTTGACGAAAAATATAATTTTTAATTAAATCATAATATCTAATAGCGCCCCAATTATTTCGATCAAATCATTAATGATAAATCTTTAGAAATATCTAATAATTTAAACCCTCAATTTTTTTATTACAGATAATATTTTTTTTTCACTAAGGGGAAACTGTAAGCATTTATTATACGGTAGTTTTGAATTTAGATTTTATTTAAACAAAATTTTTTTTTTCTAATTTAAATTAATTTTGTTCTTAAAAAAAATTCTATTCTAAACAGTTAAAACATGTTTCAATATGATTTAATCTTCTTCTTTGTATTATTTCTTTAGAATTCATTTCTTCAATCTGGAAATAGAGCCTTTAAGTGAACTTTTAAAGTTATCTAATATTGATAAAATTATAAAAAAATTTACCAGACACTAAATTTTTAATTTTTTAATTTTAGCAAATATTACTAAAAAACATTTTTTTTCCTTATTTTTTTTTGGAGAAAACTTTTGCTAGAAATATGCACAACCTTTTTATCCTAAACGTAAATTAAATATTAATCCGAGAATCTTTCATTTATTTCATAATTTTTTTTCAATTTCAAGATTAGTCAACATGCTAATGGTCTTGCCATGAAAGACCGATTACCACTTCATTTATTAAAGTGCTATTAAAGTAGATCAATTTTTTTAAATTTTATTTCATAATCCTTAAATTTTTAATTTTTTTCACATATTTATTACCAAAAAAGTTAATTTTATTTTGCTTTTTGAGTCAGTAATTTATTTTGATGATTTAAAATTTATATAATATTTTATTATTTAGTTCTCTTAAATAATAATAGGTGAAACTAAAAAAAACCTATTCACTCACTTTGAAGTTATCATGGATCTTGACTTTAAAGAACAGCTTGAAAGAGAACGAAAAAAAGTCGAAGATGTTTTTGATTTTAAAAATTGGAAAATAGGCCGCGGAACATATGGACACGTTTACAAGGCAAAGAAAAAAGATGGGTAAAAATTCTCACTCTAATTTCGATTATAGATAAATTTTAAAATCTAGCTTAGACACGCGAGAATTCGCTCTGAAGCAGATAGAAGGCTCTGGTCTGTCAACTAGTGCCTGTAGAGAAATAGCAGTATTTTTTTACTCTAATATTTTACTTTATCATTTAATAATTCTGTCTAAAAAAAGCTTTTAAGAGAACTCAAACATCCGAATGTTATCACTCTTCTCAAAGTATTTCTCTCGCACCATGATCGAAAAGTCTGGCTATTATTTGAATTTGCAGAACATGACCTATGGGTAAATTTTACTAAATTTTTTAAAATTTTTTATATTTTTTTTAATCAATTTCTTTAAAGCATATAATTAAGCATCATAGATCAAGTAAGCAGACCAAACGATTTGACTGTCCACGAAGCATGGTAAAATCGTTGCTATATCAAATTTTAGCTGGAATACACTATCTACATTGTAATTGGATTCTACATAGAGATCTAGTAATTAACAACTGTCTTTTTTAAATCCAATTTTAATAAAAAAAAAGAAACCAGCAAATATACTTGTTATGGGTGAAGGTTTTGAAAGAGGTCGAGTTAAAATTGGGGATATGGGATTTTCGCGTTTATTTAATTGTCCATTACGGCCATTAGCGGATCTTGACCCAGTGGTAGTTACTTTTTGGTATCGTTCTCCAGAACTGCTTTTGGGAGCCCGTCATTACACAAAAGCAATTGATATTTGGGCTATAGGTTGCATATTTTCAGAATTGCTTACTTATGAGCCTATTTTTCATTGTAAGCAGGAAGATATTAAGACAAATAATCCTTACCATCAAGATCAGTTGGATCGAATTTTCAATGTGATGGGCTATCCGATGGAAAAAGACTGGGAAGATATCAAAAAAATGCCTGAGTACAATAATTTTGCAAAAGATTTTAAAAAATCAAAGTTGGCTTAATTAAAGGAAAATAAATATTTTTTAAATTTTTATGCTTTAGCTACCAGAATTGTTCGCTGGCAAAATACATGGAAAAGCATAAAATTCGAAGTGATAGCAGAGAATTTGTTTTGGTAAATTAAAAATTCCATTATTTCGAAATATATTTTCACAATATTTTTGTTTATAGTTAACTAAACTACTGATCATGGACCCTTTGAAACGAATAACCACACAACAAGCTATGGATGATATTTATTTCAAAGAAGATCCTAAGCCAACTGAAGAGTAATTAAATAAAAAAATTTATAGTTTTTGTTCACTTTTTAAAATTCTGTAGTGCTTTTGAATGCTTTAAAGATATACCGTATCCTAAGCGAGAGTGTATTCCAGAAGAGGAATCTGATCATGATAAAGAAGCGCATAAAAATCAACAACACATGCACCATCAACAGCAGCAGCATCAGTTGCATCAGCCTCCAGACAAGCGAATGCGAATGAATCCAACTGGACCTCAACAACAAGCCAATCAACCCATGAATCTAATGAATCAAAAGCAAAATGATTCAAATTTTAATCCACAAGTACATTTTAATTTACATAAAATTTTTAAAATAATTAATATTAAGTATGCGCAAAACAATAATCAGCGAATGTTCTATAACGTAAGTTGGCAAATTTTAGCTTCATATTTTTCTAGAATTTTTCAATTAAATTAGAGAAATCAATCATCTAATAATTTAAATCAGCCTCACATTCATCCAGATATGATGGCTCAAAATCAAATGCAAAATCAACATCAGCATCCAAATCAACAACATCAACAAAATCATCATCAAATTGGACAGCAAAAAAACAGATGATTCCTTTAAATATTTCTCTGTAAATAAATTGTAAAATATTCAATAAAATATTTTTTGTACTAAAAAATACTTAAAACTTTTGTACTTTTTTTCAAATTAAAAGAAAATTTTAAAAATTAGAACTAAATTAAATCCAATCTTCGACTTTTTCAAATCTTTTTATTTTCACTCGTTCAAATTTTCAATAGCCTAGCGCATTTGGTTAGATTAATCAAAATTCCAAAATTTTATTTATAATTTTGAATTTAAGAAAATTAATTAAATTTTTAAAAGAAACAACAAAAATAAATGAAGGAATAAGACTTAAAATTATCTAATTAAAAAACATTCAAAATTGGAAAGGAAGAAGATTTAAATTAAGTTTTCTTTTATTGGAAGCTGACTGGTTTGATTGGAAAGTCGGGTTCATGTGAATGGTTTTTTTTGATCGGTTGAGTTGGACAAGAAAAATAAAAAAAAAGGAAAAAATCACACTAAAAAATCTTTGTTATTACACTCTTAACCTTATTAACTTCATATCCTGATAAATTCGGACCAAATAACAACTTAGATAATCTTTCTTCAAGTTCAAATTTTTCAAGTGGCTTCTCTTGAGGAACCATTTTGGTCTCATTAACCTCAATCTTCGAATTTTCAATCACTTCAAACTCTTCAGATGAATATCCAACATACTCATTGGCTTTAACCTCAATAGGATTCGGATTTAAATTTAACACTTGGACTACCATATCACCATTATTATTTGTTTTACTTACGCAATGGCTCCAATAAACACCTTGTTCATCAACTTTTGGTGTAAACAACAAATATTTACTACTTTCTAAATTCAAATTTTTACACTGCACTAACGTTTCACTTCTTGGTTCAAGTATTACATGATTAATTGAGATACACGAGTACTGTTTTGAGGCTTCGTTCCATAACTGGTCTGTATCGTAACCATTATAATCGATAAGAATAGAGTCTTTTGAATGGTCAATCACCACGCCATAACGCTTCAAAAAGTCGCGACCAAGTAAAACTTCTTTGGTCTTAAGTTCTTTAGAAACAACAAAACTATGTACAGTTGACCAGTTACCAACTGAAAACCACACAGGCACTGACACACAGTCTTCTGAAACCACACCAGTAATTCCTTGGATATTTACTGGACACCTTTTAAAATCACGGCCATTTGTATCGACTCCTTTAGCCAAAAAATGTTCGATTTCATTCTGTATTTGTGAACTTAATCCACTTTTACGAATAATGGAATGTGTTGCTCCACTATCAAACAAGGCAGTAAGACGCTGTTTGTCCTTACTGTTTTTGAACATCACTTTACATCTACGAGTAATCAAACCAACATCTTGGGTATAAGCAAGATTTACATTCACTTCTCCAGTTTCAATTAGCTTAGGTGATACTTCAACAGTATTAAACTCGGCCAGTTCATCACTTGAACTAGGGCCCATTTCCATTTTTGAGTTTTTTCCATTTTGCCTCTGATAACTACCTCCAGTACCGCTAGACGGACGACCACGACCATTACCATGTACACCACTACCATTACCAATACTACCTCCACGACCACGACCATAACCACCGTTTCCATATGAATTGTTTGACCTCTTGTAGTCGTAACAATTTTCCTTTCTGTGACCCACTCGATTACAAAAGTAACATTTCCCTTTGAACCCCATACGTGCTAAATTCATATCAAGCTCCCTCGGCTCCTGCTTGACTTCCATACTTCCCGACTCATATTTAAATTGATTGAAAGCTGTAGTCTCCATTTGATTTTGTGGCAATGATACTACTTTTACGTTTGGAAGTGTCTCTTCAAGGCAATCTAACAATTGGTCCCATGATTTGTCAGCGCTAAATTTGATCAGCATTCTCATGTGTTCAGGTAAATGAGCTGACAATTTGTTTTTTAATAAAACCTTCTTTTGGGCTGTATCTAAAGCAGGTAAAGCTTTCTCTAATAAGGCTTGTAAAGACTTCGCAAAATCGACAACGGTTTCATCAAAAAGCGGTTTACGGTCTAAAAAATCTTGATGGAGCGCTTCAGCTGATTGCGAACAACCATTGACCAATTCAGTCATAATCAATTCAGATGTAGCTTTCTGAGCATCAGTTAAACCATCGTACAATCGCTTTGCTTTTGCAGTCAATAACAATGGTAGTACTGTTAGTTTCTTCTCATCACTCCAATTTAATAATACAGCATTTAAATCAAATAGACGTTTGAATTCTTTGGGGTCTGTATGACCATCGAAACTTTTGACACTTATACCTTTTGAGTCCATCTTAACTTAACACAAATCACTAAGCTTAACTCTTTTAAACGCACACCGCTATCACCACTTGTAAACTTTCTTGTTCAACTGGGGATTGAAAAAATCAACACAAGAGTTTTAGCTTTA
Organism: Brachionus plicatilis; assembly: GCA_010279815.1. Lineage (NCBI taxonomy): Eukaryota > Metazoa > Rotifera > Eurotatoria > Ploima > Brachionidae > Brachionus > Brachionus plicatilis. The sequence continues at coordinate 392,764 of QEOQ01000663.1, read as the reverse complement.
ATCTTTTATTCTTCGTCTCAAATTGTAAAAATCACAATATTATATTGCCGAACTACTAAAAAACCAACTATAAGAAGTTTTATATATATATATAGTATAAAGGGATTAAAAGAGATAGAGAGAGAGAGAAAAAATATAAAAGAAGTACATCGGGGTTGCACAAGCATCTCGATGTAAACTAAACACTCTTCACTGTGATTTTATTTTATAATATCAAACACGCAAAGAACAAGTGTTTACATTTTGCCAAACAATAATAGAAAAATATGCATGCACTTAGCGATGCATTTTACTTTCTCTCTTTTCTTTTTTGTTTTTATTTTTCTTTTCAAATTTGTTTACAAAATGAAGGAATAAGACTTAAAATTATCTAATTAAAAAACATTCAAAATTGGAAAGGAAGAAGATTTAAATTAAGTTTTCTTTTATTGGAAGCTGACTGGTTTGATTGGAAAGTCGGGTTCATGTGAATGGTTTTTTTTGATCGGTTGAGTTGGACAAGAAAAATAAAAAAAAAGGAAAAAATCACACTAGAACATCCGGAATTTTTTTAAGCTTTTTTTTACAAAAATATGAATAAAAATAAATAAAAAATCAATTTTTGAATTTTTTTTTCTTCAATTCGAAATTCAATTTTTCATGTGATTGTAATGTCTGAATGTAAAAAATTTTAATAATTTAATGTCACAAAAAAAATATTTAGATACTGAAAGGGAGGAGTTTTTTGAACTCACTTAAATTTTGGTCCATTTTACACAAAAAACTTTATTTTAAGTCTTTTAATTCCAAATATGATTAAAGTTCATTTAAAATTAACAAACTAGCAGTATTTTTTGATTTTTCAATGGGCATATAATAGTTAAATTGATTAATTTATATAAAAAAAATTGCTATAGAGTTCCAAATATGAAAAAAATATATATTTGCTGAATTACATAATAACTTTTCAATGCATTCATATTGCAGTGCCAATTCATTTTTTTTTTACTAGCTTTAAAACTAGCGCATTCTTTGTCTGTTGATATTTTTTAAATTTATTAATTATAGTTAAACGACAAATAAGGAGATATATTTTATTCATTAATAATATTAATAATTAATAATAATCATTAATAATTTATTAATAATATGAATATTTTTGCTTTTTCTTTTTCTTTTTTTTGTCATTAAATAGACCTGCAAATTTTGAAAAAAATGATTCATCTTCTTCTGAATATTCGTCATCCGAATAAATAGGCTCCTCAATTGGATATTCACGATCTGAATATTGAGTATTATAATAATTATATGGATAGCTCAACATGCTGTTAGTTTGATGAGGATTTGTGTATGAATAGTATGGATATTGGTAATTGCTATAAGGATATTGATATGTTTGAAGACTTTGAATCGGTCTAGGAACGAAGTTAGCATAAGGAGGTTTGGTTAAATATGGACGAGACGGGTATCTTGCGTATCCGCTATTACTTTTTTTTGGTTGTTTTGGCTTATTTATGTTAAGTTCGGTTGAAATCTTAAATTGAGTTCCACCACGACGACCTCTAATTGATTCATCAGAATACTCTGTCTCGTGAGTCTTAAAAATTTAATTTTTAAACAGTTCAGAATTTTCCAAAAATAAAATTAAAACTACAGTTCTTTCTTTGGAAATATTTTGCATTTTCCACAATAATGAACAATGAAAAATATGCTTTAAACCGATTGTTTATATAAGTCGCTTTTCTTATTTTTAGACATTAGACAATTTTTGTAGAAGATTATTTTTGCGTTTATGATATTTAATTAGGCCAAAGCACATTTTTATAAACATTGGTATTTTTTTAAAATTCTTTATTCTGTTTATAGAACGTTCATTTTTTAAAGAATCAAAATCATCAAAATCGTTTCAAATTAATTTAAAATATAAAAAAAAATTATAAAATCCTTAAAAAAATAATAAAAATTATCAGCTTTTAAAGCAAAAGATTTAATTTCTCGAAAATTTAAATTAGATTCTTTTATACCAAAAATGGGTAAATAGAATTTTCGAACAAAATAATAATAAAAAGATAAAAAAAAATTAATGACTGTTTTTTCTAAAATTGATCGCATATAAATCTAATAATTCAAAGTTTCATCAAAAAAAATTTTCTGGCAGTACTCTGTAATTAATTTTTTTATGTATTTTATGTTAGCGAATTCTTAAAATAAAGGAATTTTAATTTGACATTTTTTTTAAAACTTATATAAATTTTAATGGTATCATTTTTCCACACAAATAGAAATCTGTCCATCTCAAAGAAATGTCAATACTTCAAAATGAAAATATTTTCAAGACAAAATTTTATAAAATTAGACAAAAATTTTTTAGGCAAATTGATTTTAATAATAAAAAATTACTGATCATGCTCAAAAATCACTATTAAAAAATGATTTTACGGATATTTTAGTTTTGAAATTTATTTCAAAATGAAATAAGTATATGAAATGAAAATATTTTTTATTTAATAAAATTTCTTAATCAATAATTAATTTCTTTAAATAAATTTATAAAAACTTTAAAGTTACAAAGGTCATGACTTGTACTTTTTAAATTTAAATTTTTTCCAAAGTCAAAGTCAAGACAAAGTCTTGACTTGACTTGACTTGACTTTTTGAGACTTTTTTTCGTGACTTTTGTACAAGTCTGGAATTACGTAAAATTCTTAGTTATGGTTGAAAATGACCAGTTTAACATAAAAATATGTTTTTGCATTGAATTTTACACTATAAAAGTACAAGCTTCGATCAAATTTCAGATTTTAAATTTGATTAAAATAACTTTTTTCAGAATTTCAAAAATTTTTAGTTTTCAATGCAAATCTTCGATGATTATTCATTAAAATAGATTTATCACAGACAATTCGATCTTTTTTAGACCCAGAAGGACAAAATTTTCAATCTCAATATCTGTTGAATGCAATTATACAATTTTTTAAGGATTATTTTGTTTTGTAGATTTCTAGGGAGTCTATTGTGTAATTAAAAAATTGAAAAATTCACTTTTGAAAGATTATTCATTTTTCACAAAATTGGTTGATCAAAATTTCAAATAAAAGGTCTCGAACCAAAAATAACTTTTTTAAACAAAAAAATTATAAAATCTTTAATAGAAAGCTAAGCAAGAGAAAAAATATGGAAAAATATCTCATAAAGCTTTCAGTTTTATGATAAAATTTAAAGAATGTTTTTTCTAATTCAGACATTTTTTAGCATTCATTTTTAATTCTTTATCAATTTTAGAATTTAAAAAAATATTTAAGATTTTTAATTTAAACCTTTTGATGATGTTTTGATTCTGAAACTTTAATAATTTTGCCACGTAAATTGTGTATTTCAGCGTTTTAAATGTTTAAATGAAGCACTAATGAAATATGATTTATTTGGTCTAAAATTGACATAAAAATTTGATATTTTTTTTAAGGATATAAAAAAAATATATCTTGCGTCGTCTCAGTAATGATTACTGTATTTTTTAACTGTAATTTTTAATTTAATCCTTTTTCTACTCAACTTGATTAAATCTAATTTTTAATAAACAAAATTATGCTTTCAATATTCAAAAATAAAAATAAACTTTTTTTTAAATAAAATTTGCTATGATATAAGTTTGTTTTATTCGCGAACTACATAGCGTTGTTGTAAATGCTTGTAAATTGTTTATCTAAAAAAATTAAATTATTTATAATTTCATCAGTTCATAAAGACATTTGTTCCAAAGGTCTTATCAGTAGCTAAAAATCACACCTTTTTTTCTTTACTTTTCCATTTAGAAAATGACTTCACGTTTGGTGTTGAATTCTCTTAAAAAAGGCTCCAATTTTAGCAAAATTTTATCGAAAAATGCCACCAAAGTTGTCTCAACACAAGCAAATTACTTATCCAGTAATTCTTTTTCAAAAAAATGTTTGAATTTAGCGAGTCCTGTGCAGGTGAGAAATCAGCAGGCTTCCATTCATTTGTCACATGTTTTTTTAAGTAAATAACAATTAGTTAATTTAACTGCCTAACTAAGTTCATTGCTTTACCAAGATGATGTCATTACAATTGAAAGTCCGGTCTTTGCCGAATCTATTTCCGAAGGAAACTTTGTTTATGTCAAACAAGTTGGCGAGTCCGTAAAAGCGGGCGACATCATTGCCAATATTGAGACTGATAAAACAATATTAGAGCTGAAAGCGCCACAAGATGGTGTCATTGAAGAATATTTAGTGGAAGATAATTCATCAATCAAAGGAAAATCTCCGGCAATTAAATTTAAAGTTGGAGCTACTTCTTCTCAACCAGAACCAAAAGCCCAAGCTGCCTCTAAGCCAGAGCAAAAGATCGAAGAAAAGAACTCCGAAGAAGTTAAGGCACCAGCTCAGACTCCGGTACCAACTTCAATGCCTGAAATCCCTCCGAAACCGCAACAGCCGATCTCTGCGGTGCCGCTATCTCAAATACCAGTGACCCCATTCACGCCATCTCAACAGGCCAACATTGGCCAAATATCTGGAACTAGAAGTGAAACAAGAGTTAAAATGAACCGAATGCGTCAAACTATAGCAAATCGACTCAAAACAGCCCAGAACACCTGTGCTATGCTTACTACTTTTAATGAGATAAACATGGGGTAAGTTTTAAATTTTTGGTAAACTTAATAAGTAATGATTACTTTCTGATAATCAGAAATTTGGTCGATTTGCGTAAAACTTACAATGAGCAATTTCAAAAGCGTCATAAATTGAAATTAGGTTTTATGTCTGCTTTTGTAAAAGCTTCTGCTACGGCTTTAATGGATCAACCAGTAGTAAATGCAGGTAAAAATAATAAATTAAAAAAAAAATTTAATTTTTTTATTTTGAATTTAAGTGATTGAGAATAATGAAATAGTATATCGTGATTATGTTGATATAAGTGTAGCTGTAGCGACCCCCAAGGGTCTTGTAGTTCCTGTTTTGCGAAATGTAGAAAAAATGAACTATGCTGACATTGAAAAAGAGATTGCCGCATTGGGTGAAAAAGCCCGAACTAATAGTTTAGCTATAGAAGATATGCAAGGTGGAACATTCACAATTAGCAATGGAGGAGTTTTCGGTTCTCTTTTTGGCACCCCGATTATCAACCTACCCCAGTCGGCTATTTTGGGTATGCACGGAATTTTTGATCGACCAGTCGCCATCAATGGACAAGTAATGTTTGCTTTTTTTTTGTTTTTTTTTTAAATAAAATTCAATACTTAGGTTGTTATTCGTCCGATGATGTATATTGCTTTGACATACGATCATCGACTGATCGATGGACGAGAAGCAGTTACTTTTTTGCGTAAAATTAAGAGTGCTGTTGAAGATCCGCGAACTCTTCTATTAGATATTTAGAGCAAAAGGCAAATTTTTAACTTTTTAATGAACTATTTTGAAAAAATTAAAGAAATAAAAAAGTTTTTAAAAAAAGTATTTTATTTTAAATTAATTTAATAGACATTTGTAAAGGAGAATATTTTTAAAATTTTCCTTTTTTTTGTTTTTTTAAAAATAAATTTTTTATAAATTTTGTTCGTGGAAGTTTCTGAATTTTTCTGAAGAGAATTAACAAATCTCTTTCCCAATGATTGATGTATCATAAAAATTTTTCAATTTAAATCATCTAGATGTCTCGTTCGGATTCGCCGACACAGCCTTCTCCACTTAAATTTGCCGTAGTTTGCTCAAGTAATCAAAATAGAAGCATGGAAACACACAATATTTTTCTGTGAGAAATCTCCTAAAATTAAACAAAAGAAAATTTTTATTTAAATTATAATAAAGAAAAAAAGGCCTTTCTATTCGATCTTTTGGTACTGGAAAAGAAGTGAAACTGCCTGGACCATCTATTACACAACCAAATGTGTACGATTTTAGTACGACATATGAATATATGTATAAGGATTTGTGCAATAAAGATAAAACTTTGTATACTCAAAATGGACTGTTGCATATGTTGGAGCGTAACAAAAGAATAAAATCGAAGCCTGAAAAATTTCAGGAAAACAGAGATGTTTTTGAAATTATTTTTACCGTAGAGGAGAGAATTTTTGATCAAGTTTTAGAGGGTGATTTTTTTAAAGAAAAAACTAAAAATACATTCAAACAAGTTAAACTCAAAAAAATTTTAGATTTAGAAAATAGGGAAAAATTATTAAATCAACCTGTTCATATAATAAATATTGACGTAGCTGATAATCATGAAGACGCTACAATTGGGGCCTTTATTTTGTATGAATTAGCTTTGATGGTAAATTTTTTAAAATATATAATAAAATAATTAATTTTGCGTATTAGTTACAAAATAGCGAAGACATGGACAATGAAATAGATGAAATTCTTCAAGACTACGAGTCGAAAATAAAGCGTCAAATTTTGCATTCAATTTCATTTTATTAGAAAAGTCTATTTTAATTTTATTAAAATCAGAATTTGTCACAATTCATATTTTGTTTGTCTGAATACTGCTGTTATTTTTTAAATTTGTAAATTTTTTTTATTTATTGAATGACGATGAATAAATGCTTCTCAAAACATTCAAGCATAATTATTTTTTTATTGGAAAAACTAATTAAAAGAACATTTAATGTTTATTAACAAAAGCTAAATCTCTAAAGCTTGAGTCTCTAAGTTAAAAAGAGTGGTTTATTAAAAATATTGGTAAACAAATTTTTTATTACATTAATTCTAAAAATTTAAATTTTCAATATTAATTTTATTTTAATTTAGACCCTGCAAAATAAAAATTTATTGAAAAAATCCAAGAATTGATAGGTAATTCAAAATTTTTAATTGAAAATATCATTTAGATTGGTGGAGCTTGTTGGAAATCATTAAGTCCAACTATGGTCTATGACCTGGGACTAATTTTGTTTTTTTACTAAAATTTAAGTTACTCAAAGTAAAAAGAGCAAACCATTTATTAATGCGACTCAATGTTTGAAAGTCTTTGCCTGTCGATGCAATGACTTGATTTTTAAACTTCAAATTTGTAAAGAGAATCATTAAATGATATCTTTCTTTTTTTAAATATTTTAAGTCAAAAAATTCTAATCAGTTAAATCAATTCACCTTAAACATTTTCTTAAAAGTTCCGACCTATTTGAAAATCAAACATTCAGTACCCTACACTTTTAATTTTAATGAAATTTTTTTAAGATTTACATGATAATTAATAGCTTTGAAAAATTAAAATAAAAGTATTAAGTGATACAGTGTGACCTCAATTTTGTGAAACGTATGGGTAAACCAAAAAAATTTCACAAAATCAAAATTCCACAAATTTGAACACATTTTGTGTGTATTATGATTTGTGCGTCACAATAAGGGGTAACAAAATCGAGGTCCGACCGATTCCATTATCAAAACCAAAAGATATAAAAACAATTTTTTTTTCCTTATTCGCTCCTTATAGGGTCATTAATTTCGATTTCTACTTAAGTCCATCCTTTGCCTTTAACCTTGGTTCTTCCCATGTCATGCCCATTTCCGCGATCTCTATCGTGATCGTTGACCTCCAAGTATAGCTGGTTGCCCTACTCCCGTCATCCTTAAGGTGCCCATTAAAAGGTCTCTGTTTGATATACATGTTCCTTTCATTCTAAGTACATGTCCAAGCTATTGCAGTCTTTAAATCTCGATGCATTGACTCATTGACTCGGAATTAGTTCTTTTTTATAGTTAAGCATTTGACAATGTCTCAGACCATTATATTAGAAGAATCCCTCTCAGCTTCCAGTATGGAAAGTGTTTAGACTTTTTCTATCAGTTTTAGTTATACCCCAACATTCGCAGTCGACAAGAACTTAATATGGCAATGTCAATGTTGACATCGAAGTATTGACATAAAATCAATTAGAATAAAAATATTCATTGGAATTTTTATTGATTTATAATAGCAAATACATCTTTGAAGCATTAAAATCTTTCCTTTGGTTCAAGATCTAATTCATTAAAGATTTTCAAAATGTGATAATAAAATATTAGTTTGAATACTTTGTAGTAAATTTGAGAGATTCGTATACATAAGCTTTTAGTCTTTAAGTTTTTAAGCTAGTTAAAATATTATTATGATTATGGTTGGTATCTTTTTATTAAATTCACTATTTTATTTCAAAATTAAAGGAAAAAATTAAATCATCTTTAAAAACTTCAAATTTGCTTTACCGAAAAAACTTAGTAAAATTAAATCGAAACGATCGAATTGAAATGTTAAATTTTGTAGTGTGATATTTCGATATTCAAAAGATAATTTTATCAATTTATTATATTTCTTTAAGTACAATTTTATTTAAAAATTTCTTGATAAAATTGGGATTTTACCTTATTTGTACGATCATTTGAATTTTTTTCTTTGGAATAATATTTCTCAAAAGAGTAGGATTAGTTGATCAAATAATTGCTCCAAATTCATTTACCAATGTGGTCACAAGCGGAACACAGTGACTCAGTCCGGCTTCAGCGTATCACTCACTCAATATCAAAAGCCGATCCAATAATTTATAGTTTTATCAATATTGTTATAATGGTATATTCAATTTATTTTATAAATATTACTGGGTTAAATTTTCAAATTTTCAACTTTTATGCTAAAATTTCTTTAGGATTAAAATAAAATAGCTTGATAGTCAAATAGTTTCTTTTTAAATCAATTATAATCAATCATTACTGAAATTTAATTTTTCGAAATCATTAATCATGAATTAAAAAATGAACATGAATAAGAATTTTAATTGATTTTTAATTTTTTTTAAATCAAAAAACTCCGAAACTTATTAATGAATGTAAACAAAAATATTTGTAATGAAAAAAAAATTTATTTTTTGAGAAATAGATTTAAATGCTAACAAGTTTTCAAAAATAAAGTAATTAGAAAAATAATGATTTTTTGTATTTTTTTTCAATGAGTAGTAATAATCAGCCGAGAAAAACCAAAATAATTTTAACGATGTGTAACGAATAGCATTATTAAAGAAATTGTACGAATTTTAATTAAAAATCTAATTAAAAATACTAAAACCAATTTTTAATATAAATAATTCTCATAAAAGTAGCTTGTTTAGTAACTTTGTCTTTTCATTTAATAGTTTTCCTCAGGTCTAATATTACGATTATAAATTTAGGGTCACAAACGATTTTTTCCTAAGAATTTAGTTTACGGCGGACAAAATTTTTTCTACAAAAATTGACAATATTTAATCAAGTGTAAATTTGTTTATTTTTTACTAAGTTGCAATGATTTGCCAAAAATGTACCTGTCATCCAAATAAACTTGTAATTAATTTCAAATTTTTTGAACTCTTTATTAAACGAAATAGGTGATTCTAGCTTAAAGATATATTTTATTTTCGCATGTAATTTAAGATACAACAAATAATTTGCTAGTCTCGAAAAAATCTTAATTAACTTTAAACTGTAAAATATTTTATATAAATACCTACGAATTTTAGCCATAGACTCTTTATTTTAAAAAATTTTACATATTTTAGAAAATTTACTTGATTAAGAATAAAAATGCCATCAAAAGTAAAGCAAACCCAAAGTATCAACTCTGATCACGAATCGAATTCTTCATCAAATTCGAATGTTTCAAAGCATTCAACAGTAACCAAAGGCTCTAAAGATTCCAAGAACTCAAAAGAAGCAACAAAGTCAATTAAGGAAACTAGGCCAAAGTCAGCAATGAGCGAAAAAAAAAATAAAAAATCACCTAAACAAGTCTACCAACCATTTTATCAAAATGGATACTATCAAGGCTATCCATATAATCCATATGCCAATCAATATCAAAATGGATACAACTATGGATACAACAACAGCTACCCATATTATAATCAATACAGTTCTTTTTATCCAGGATATCCAAATTACGGAAATCAAGCTTACTACAATTATGCTGCATATTAGAGTATAATTCACATTTTTTTTGATCAGATAAATTTATTTTTAATGAGATAATTAATTTTTTTTAGGGTCTAAATTTTTGTGTAGTTATCTTTAAATATTCTTATTTTATTTCTAAAATTTTTCAAAGAATAAACTTATATCATATTTTTTCATTACTTTTATTCGTAAATTGATCAAAATGAAAATAAAAAAAAATCGAACAATGTCATTCTTTATAATTTAAACTGAAAGAAATTCTAAATTTCAAAATAGTTGAAAGATTCAGTCCAAAACATAATATTGATTTATTAGCATTTAACACTGATAAAATTTTGTATTAAAAGAATAATGTAGCTTAAGTAAAATAGAACTTCGGTTTTAACTTAAACTGAAGCAGGGTCGTAATGGGCTACATCACTTATTTCATATTTTGTTTGATCTAAGTTTCGAGCTTCATCTTGTGTTACCATTTAAGATTCAATCAATGCATCTGCAAATTTTTTTTAACAAACTAGAAAACTCTTAAAATGTTTTGCATTTTTTAATTCAATGTGGCAAGCAAACAGAACAAAATATAAAAAAGTCAATAAATTCAGTCAGATAAATTTTTTTCCTTTGTACCCAAAATTGGTTCTGTTGATTTTTTTCAGTTTATGCATTCAAGTATCACCTAAATCCATATTCTGAAAATACTCTGAAATAAATGTTATATTCATAACGGGTGTGAATTTTTTACAGAGTCTGGATTACCTTTTTAGACATTCAATGTATCAACTAATACAATTTAAAGAATAAATTTTAGGCTTTTAATTAAATATTTATCTACATTTTTAAGGTTTTTTGTGCTGTTTGGTTCCAAAATAAAATAGTTTGGTAATTTTTATAATGATTAATATTAATTCTAATTTTTTATCTTCTTCTTTTATTTAATTTTTTTTTTATCAACTAACAACTTGGCCGACTAGGCAGGCCGCGCCGACGCCGTTGAAAGGCCGCGCCGGGCCGACAAAATGGCCGAGGCCGCGCCGGCCGGTCAAGCGGCGTTACGATTTTATTAGAACCGCTGTAGTCTCATAGAATCAAAAAATTGAATATAATATATAAGTTTATGAGCTTATACTTTTTTTTTTCACATTTTAATGCATTCCATAAAATTTCTTTTTTTAGGTTTTTTAGTTTCTGTTGCCGGGTAGGTTGACTAGATCTCTTTGACATAGTTGTGGTAGTAGTGTTACATAAAAGATAAAAATTTTTCTATTCATAACACAAATCACCACTTTTTATTCAAATTAAACTATATTTATATATTTCTAAACTTGGCGCAAGCAATCAATCAGTTGAGTTAGACTAACAAACTAGTAACTAGATTCATGACACTCATGAATATGAAAGGACTAATAACCGGGTCCTAGCTACGCCTATATAATAGAGTAACACGTCAACACGCTCGCCGATGCTGGAGTACCTTCTGTCCACAATACCATCCTTCTGGTAATCTCAAGGTACACAGACCTACGGACATGTCTCCTACGGTGGCATGCCAGTTTCAATTCTAGGTGTAACACCATCCTCAGTTTCGTGTAGTGAGCCTTTTCTGGGATAGAAGTAGATGTTCTCGCTTCATTACCAAGGGCATTCCGTAATCCGATCCAAGTCTTGACAACTGGATCTTCCAGGCCCGCGCCCTCAATGTTGCAACCCTCAATGACTTGACTGCTGAAACCAAGCCGGCCAATAAATCATGACGTAATCTCCAATTTTAAATTCAACATGTATGTGTCTTTGATCATACCGTTCCTTATATTACCGCATTTCCCTACTTTGTTTGATTTGCACGTTTTCGTAACTTGTTCTTAATCGTTTAATTAAGTCCATCTTTTATTCTAGTTTATCATCCCTGCCATCCGAAAGCCTATTACGCTGAACTCCAAAAATCAGGTCTCCAGGCAATATGGGGTCTCGCCCATACAGCAAGAAATAAGTTGTTTCTTGTATGATATCGTGAATTGTAACGCGATTACCCTGCCTTTGTTCTTTTGAGCGGACCTAAAAAATCCATGCCAACTATATCGATATTTAAAAAAAAATTTAAAAGTTAGATATTCAAATAAAAAACTATTATTTTTAATTTTTTTATTTTAGCTCTGGATTAGTTTTTAAAAATTAATTAAAATGAAAAAATTAAATTTTTATCATTTTTTATTGAAAGATATACAAATTCTAAAGATTTAATTTGTCATTTAATAAAAAAAAAAGTATTTTATTTAAATCTAACTGAGTCAGATTAGATAACTTCTCATCATCGGAGGTATATTTCTCAAAGCCTTTTAAAAATTGAACCTAAAAATTGTCTTTAAATTTTTTTTAAATCTTTAATTGAACATAATGGTTTGCATATTTCTTTCTTTATTAATAAAGTTTAAAATTTTTGAGCGATCAACTTCCGGATATATATATTACCTTTAATATTAACCCCTTAAAATTATTAAATTGTTTAAAGGAATTTGTTTATTAGTTTTTTTACTGATCTAAAGTTATTTTCGATAAAAAAATGAAATAATCAAAATCAAAAGTAATTTACTAACTTTTTTCACACTTGGATTTCTTTAAAAAAAAGATGGCAAACAATAGGAAACGAACGAACGGAAAACTTTTAGAACGTATCATCTACTCAAGATTGGGTTGTTATTTAGAACAAAACTCATTGCTAATTCAGGAGCAATCAGGTTTTAGAAAAAATCGACGAACCGCTGATAATCTTTTCTTCCTTATTCAAAAAATTGAAGAATCATTTAACAGAAAGAAAAAAGTTTGTTCCCTATTTTTTGATATCTCCAAAGCGTTCGATAGGGTTTGGCATGATGGTCTTATTAATAAAAATGAACCTTTTCTCTCCTAATACATTGGATTAATTCTAAGACTCAAGATTATTTAAAGTAAATGTAAATGGTCTTATACGTGATGAATACCATTTTACTACAAGTGTTCCTCAAGGCTCAGTAATTAGCCCATTACTTTTTAGTATTTTTATCAATGATATACCTAAAAAAATAAAACAAATAGTGAATACTCTCTTCTTTTTGCTGATGACTTGGTCACATTCTATATTTTTAAGAAAAAAGGAAATCTAGAAAATAAGATAAACAAATACTTAGCCGAACTAGAAAAATGGCTCTTCAAGTGGAAGATGAAAATATCTGTTGAAAGTTCTTGCTTTATTGTCTTCAATAAGTATAATAAGGAAAATATTGACTTAAAATTAAAAATTTATTAAAATAAAATTGAGAGTCAAAAGGAAATCAAGTTCTTAGGTATAAAATTTGATTCAAAATTAACCTTTACTCCAATGGTTGATGAAATAAAACAGCGTTGTAGTTCACAGTTGAATTTAATAAAAATATTGTCAGACAAAAAATGGGGTCTTAATTATTACACACTAGGAAACCTATATAAATCTTTAATCGGATCTTTGATTGATTACTCTTTTCCGTGTCTGAATTCATTTTTGGAGACAAACATTAAAAAAATTCAAGTCTTACAAAACTCAGAAGTTAATTTTAAACTTAAACTAAAATATGATACTCCTTCCAATATTTTGCATCATGAAGCCTTTAATAAACTTAAACTCTTAACTGTCTCGAATCGGCTTTTTAAACTGAGCGAAAGATATGTAGCGGGAGGACTGCGTCATTATGTTCCATTGGTTATCAAGATGGTTGATGAATAAAAAGCGGGTTTTAAATCAAAGTATTTTGAATATACGACTCCATTGTGTAATTGCTATCTTACTGTTTCTTTTTTCTTTCCTGAGCTGTTCAATACTTAAACACTTTGCAGATATTACCTCTTAAAATTTATCAATTTTAATTGTCTTTTTATTATATTTTAACTTATTTTAATTTTGTCTTATTTTTTCTTTACATTTTTTTTTCTTAATCTATATCATTGAATCTAAAAATGAACTCAAAAGCTTACAGATGAATGAATAATTATCTATTTCAATTACTTTATAATTGACAACATTTAGTAAGCTGCTTGTAGTTTTATATTTGGGTGAGTCTCGACTTACATAATTTTTCAATTTTTTTCTTACACTTCATTTTTATGGAAAACTTTACTAAATTTGGTCAAGAAAAAATAGAAAACATTTTACCATATATAACGTAAAAAATCTTAATCTGAAAAACCTTATTTATAGTAAAATTAAGATAATTGCTATGAAATTCAAATTTGTGTTCATTTTTTGAAACTTTTTTTACCTATTTTCAAAAATTCTAAAAAGTGGCTTGATTTTGGCTCTTTTTTTGGGTTTTTCCATATAAAATTTTCCAATTTTTTTAATTAATTTCTCTATAAAAGATAAATATTATAATTTTACGTTAAATTACATAAAAAATTATTTTTTTGAGGTAAAAAATCGTAAAAGTCTAGTTTATTAAATTTATTTTTAAATTTAATTTTTAAAAATTATCGGGTTCATTTTTTGCAACGAGATTTTTTTAATCAATAATTTGAACAACTGTTATCTCATCTACTACATCTTCTTAAGTTTTAATATTTTGTTTTCTTATATTATTAAAACAAAAATGATGTTTAAGTTGCTTTTAAAAGTAATTTTAAAAGAAATTTAAAATGAGGAGATTATTTTTGAATTATTTTTGGATTATTTGATCAAATACACGCCGAAATTATTATATTTTAACAGGGCAAGAGTGAGAGCAGTAACTGTTCTAAAGAATGCTCGTTGCAAAAAAATTAACGCAATAATTCTTAAAAGTAAAAACTAATTAATAAATTTAATAAACTAGACGTTTACGAATTTTTACACTTTTCACGTAATTTTACGTAAAATATTTAAAAAAAAAAACGTTATTTATCGTTAATTATCGTAATTTATTTTAAAATTACATTTTATAAAGTAAAATAATCAAATCCTCGTAGAAAATCAGTGCTGCACATAAGTAATCATTATTATCATATATATATAATAATATATAAATCATCTTAAAAAAAGTAAAGAAAGTTATTACAACTTTATCTGATTTTTTTAAATAAAATTAATTAAAGGTTTTTAAGATTGTAATGGAAATGAATGAGACTGGTTTTAGTAGTAGTAGTAGTAGTAATTTTGCTGTGTGGAAACCCACAAGCTGGAACGTGGGCCAGAGCCCCAAAAAAAACGCCCAACTGTAGCAGCCAGAGTACCTGTAATTTTATGAGCCTCTGAGTCTGGGCATCATAACATTTGAACCTATCCTCTTAACTAATTTTCTCGACTGCCCTTAATAACCGTTCTCATGGATAGAATATAAAAAATATTAATACAAAAGCCAATAAATAAGATACCATAATATAAAGACAAATGAATAAAAACAATGTTTCTTGTGCTGATTTGTGAATTCTTGAAACACCATTAACCAAGCTTTTTCCTACTTTCCTTTATTTAATAAATTTTATGTTAGAATAAAAATTCCATTTTTGCAATCTATTATACTGATTTTTTACCATTATTAGCATTTTTCACTATAATTCAGAGTTGTTTAAAAGTCCCAAAGAAAGTCCAAGTCATTATAAAAAAGTCAGAACTTGGACTTGACTTGAGACTTTTAAACAACTCTGCTATAATTTACCGAAATCAATTTCGGTCAAAAAATTCAATTCAATTTTGTTTTTTTACTTTTTTAAAAATTTTAAAAAAATATTTTCTTCATGGAAATTTTGTTTTCGAAAAATTTTGAATTTCACCATAATTATCGGAAATTTATGATAATCATGGTTATTTTTCTTAAATAACTTTTTTTGGATTACGATATTTAACGTCAAATATGGTAAAATATCGAGAATTTACCAATTCTGAATGAATATGGTGATTTCATAGTATCGGAGAAGCACTGCCCAATTCATATTGTATTTTAGCAAACCAATTAATTGTATTTGTTATCAAAACTATTCAGCACGTTGCTGAAAGCTATGTAAATGACCATGCTTAACTACCTGCAGTCCTTCCCAAACAATTAATTTATAAAACGAATCCAATGCAAAGATGGATACTAACTTTAATTGATTACTTTTTTGGCTTTTGAATATTTAGTCTTGTCAACAATATTGAACAAAAGAGTTGGCATGAAAAAAATTTGAAATTATCTTTGTTAACAGTTGCAATTTGAACTAAAATCACATCAATATTTCTCTCTTATGTTCAATTTTTGTCCAAAAATGTATAATTTTAGGCTAATAACTCAAATCAAAAAAATAGCAAAAAAGGTAAAATTTGAATTATTTAGTTTAATTTGTTTATTTAAAAAAAATTTAGGCTGAGTCTTTGCCGCTGGAATGGAGACTTAAGCCACATGATTAAATTCTGAAATCCGAAAAAAAATTTTTTTGAAAAAATTTAAATAAATTAGAATTTTTAGTGAATGTTGAAAAAAATTAAAAATTTCATTACTAAACATTAGAATGATAGAGAGTTTGCACCCTATAAATAGCCCATTATCTCCAAAAAATATGTTTAAATTGCAGTAAATTTAGCACTCTACCCGAATATGAATAATTAATATGGAATAGGTTGATTAATAAAAAAATTACCGACCGATCAGTGAAGCAAGGTTTTACAGTGAAAGAGAATTAAAATAATATTTTTGAACTCGACAAAATATTTAGATGTGTTCTAAAAAATGAATTTGTGCATTAATTTAACAATTCCATTATCAATTTCATCATCAAAAACTGACTGGTATTTGTCTAATTTGTCGTTCATAGATTTATTGTTTTGAGTAAAACAAATTGATGAGTCATATATTGAGCATGATTGTCATTTTTAAGTGGAAATACACTTTATTAAAATTATTTGACTTAAATATTGAAACAAAAATTGTCAAAAACATTCATTTATGTGCAAATATTTATCCTAAAAATTTAATAAACGCGTTTATAGGCTCTGTGCCGCTCAAGAATCTAAACTAACTTTGATAAAACAAAACAGATATCAATTTATTTAAACAGTTAATTTAGTCAGTAACAAAATAACTATATAAAATCAGATTACAAGCAATTTTTGATTGATGATAGGGTTCGTGACTAAAACAAGTTTAAATTAGATTACTGAAAGTTAGACTTCGAATTTTGATTTTAGTTTTTTTTCTACACACACACTCACACACACACAACTTAAAGACCTGTTTTTTCAACTATTTGTTTTGTTTTAATTAAAATTTACAAATTTATTAAAGTATGTGACTTTTTGGCGAAATTTTCTCGCTTAGACATAAAAAGCAGAGCAATTATTGACAATTTAAAAATATTTTATTTTGATTGTAATTCTTTCCATCAAAAAAAAAAAAAAGAAAACGAAAAAAGAATAAAATCTAAATGGATATCTAACACAGTTTAGTCTCTAATGGAAAAAAACAATTGAAAGAAACTTTTAGTTTTCTAAGCTAAAAATTCAACAATTGGATACATAGAGAGTCTAAGAACCGCCCTTGTGCACACATATTTATCTATAATAACTTAAAAATAAAAATACGATTGGATATTGAACCGCTTTTGGCTTGTGAGCCAGTTAGAATTTGCTTTCGAGCCAAAAAACATCAAATAAAAACTTGCAACTAATATTGTTTCTAATTATATCAAATATTCGGATAAAAACATAGCTCTCTTTTATTAATTTTATTATTTTTTTTCTTCAAAATAAAAAACACTTCATCAAAATTAACTTTTTTTCTCTCCTGAAAAAAAAAAAGATAAAATGAATGAGTACTATTTAAATTTTGCGCTCAAAAATCAACTTCAAGACATGAACAAAAATTTTCTATTCATGCCTGGTCATTTGAACCAGCCGGTCGACCAAATATCTAGCTCGTCCTCGGACACAAACTCAGCCGAGACGAAAAATCGCACTTTGGCTCAGAGTGATGGAGGCATTCGCAAGCCGAAATGTGCGCGCTGCCGGAACCATGGAACAATCTCTTGGCTCAAAGGACACAAAAGGCATTGTAAGTTTAAGGACTGCGTTTGTGCCAAATGCAACCTGATTGCGGAGAGACAGCGCGTTATGGCCGCTCAAGTTGCTCTCAAGCGGCAGCAGGCGGCCGAAGATGCCATGATGAGCAATGTGGCGCTCTATTCGCCCGAGTCCTCTCAAAATAACAGTCTGGTAGCTAGATCTAGAAATTCTGACTCAGAAGATGGCACCGACAAATTCGATTCGGACAAAGTTCAATTGAGAGAACTGAAAGAAAATACCGAATTTCAAATGTTCCACAATCTCGAAATAGCTAGGAAAATATTTCCGCATTTTAAACCGGAACTGGTCTCATTTTTTCTAAACATGTTCAGCAATGACTTGAAAAAGACAATTGAGCATTTGGTTCTATTGGCCCGGACTACCCAGTTCACCAACGAATTTTGTTTCATGAACAATAGCAGTAGTGCAGTTACGCCGAATTCGGCTCTTGCGCCTTCGTCTCTCTCTTCGCATGATTTGTCACAGTTTCAAGAATTGGACACCCGGAAATCAGAATCGGGCCAGAGATCAACAGATTTATATTCTATTCAAAATTTACTCAATTTAAAACAAAATTTAGGCCCAGAAAAATCATCATCTAGCTTTTCAGAGTTGTCTGCTTTGGCAAAAATGTTCTCGAATCCGGCAGTGCACTATTCGGTAGACAAAGATTCAGAAATCGAAGCCAAAAAGTGATTTATTTGTAAATAACAAAAAATTTAGTGATCCATTATAATTTAATAATAAAATTTTTTTTTCTAAATTTTTAATTATTGGGGGTTCTTGGAATTTTTACACTCCATTCTTGTCTCAGTAGTTGGCAGACTTAATTAGCTGAATTACTAAGAGTTTAAAAGATAAGAATTAAATGTCAGATCAATTTAATCAAGATTATTTTTAATTAGCTCAGTGTGAATAAACTGCAAATGATTGTTAAATTTTGAAATTTAAAATTTTTAAAGATACTACTCCATTGATATAATCTTTGAAGAACAAAGAGAATATCAAATAGCAGTTTGAGTTTTGAAGTGAAAAAATTTGCTAGAAATCAAAAATCAAAAAAGTTGTGGCCTAAATTTCTCTGATATTTGATATCAAATTCAATGGAGGAAATTTTAAGTTAGAATAGCACGAATTTGAATACAATAAGGCGTTTAAAGTCTTTCCGCTTTTTAATTTATCCTATCTGAATTAAAATAATTCCGATTAAGATTCAAAGATCACAAAAATAACTAGACTTTTTTTTTAAAACAAAGCTTTTTTACTTTAATAGTCAAACGGACACATAAAAAGATGTATGATAAAATTTTTACAATATCTTTAAATTTTAATTGATTCAAATTCAAAATAAAAAAGTTAATTCTTACACATTTGTTAAGTTTTACTCAAAATATGCGCAATCTAAAATTTCCAGAACAAAACAGAATTTTCATTTATTTGCCTTGATATTAGGTAAATTATGCTTTAAATTAAACTTTTTTTAAGATAACAAGAGTAATAAACTTACAATACAAGAATTTCAAATATTTAGATGGAAAAAAAATCTTCAAGTTTTAAGATTAATCATCAGGTATATCGAAAATAATAAAGGGCAACTCTGTCTCAAACCCAATAGATTTGACAAATCAGTGAAATAAGTTAATTTTATGCTGGTTATGGCCTTTATTTAAAATTTTTTAAGGTTCTGAATTTACACTAAAAATTGATAATTGGTTGAATAGTAAAAAACGTCGAAATAAAAAAGATAAAAAATGTCTGAAATTGTAAAACCTAGAAAGATTAAACAGAAATTCGAAGATAGAAGTAACATACTGATAGCTTGTATTCCAAAAGGGAGAAAAAGTAATAAAAAGAAGAATATAAAAAAAATAATTAAAGTAATGCTAAATTAACCAAATTAACCATTATCAGAACACAAAAAAAATACGAAAAAAATGAAACAAAAATGAACAATTTATATAAATTTTTATTAGATAATAAACAAAAACAAGATATCTTGAATTTTATGATTGGAGGCCTTTATTTAAGAAAATCAAGTTAAAAAATTAAATCAAAATAGGACAATCTACCACAAGTCAGAAGAAGCAGCAGAACCATAGCCCAAGTTCAAAGGAGCAGAGGTCCATTGTCCCCAATTTTGAGGAGTAGACGATAATATTAGAGTGCTCCAATGATTGTAGGCGAGAGGAGAACCGGTCAAAGGTAAAAAGCTCCAATTGAGTGGAACAGTAGCTAATGGGGCAGCTGATGATAATCCGCAAGAAATTTTTGTTTTTTTGTTATTTTCTCTCAGGTAATGATTGAATAAAAATTAAGTATTTTGTAATTTTTTTTAAATCCACTAATATTTATATTCCCTAATTTCCAAAGAAAATAAAACAGCCTTATCTAAATTGAATTAAAAAAAAAATTTTAGTGGCTCGATAATTAAAAATTAATCAAAATAAATAAGTGACATTCATCGAAGCAAAAAAGTATTGACAAATTTTTCTATAAATATTGGTTGATTTAAAAAAAATTACAAAATACTTAATTTTTATTCAATCATTACCTGAGAGAAAATAACAAAAAAAACAAAAATTTCTTGCGGATTATCATCAGCTGCCCCATTAGCTACTGTTCCACTCAATTGGAGCTTTTTACCTTTGACCGGTTCTCCTCTCGCCTACAATCATTGGAGCACTCTAATATTATCGTCTACTCCTCAAAATTGGGGACAATGGACCTCTGCTCCTTTGAACTTGGGCTATGGTTCTGCTGCTTCTTCTGACTTGTGGTAGAAAGTCCTTTAATAAATTTTGATTTACTTGCTTTATTTTAAAAATTCTTAATATTTCGTCTTTTTCATTAAATTCATTCAAAAAATTTTATTCTTCTCTTTCGAACTCTACTATTTTGAATTTTGGGTATGTTTCAGCAGCCTCTTTGCAGATTTTTAAATTTATTTTGATTTATTGTTTCGATTTTCAAGTTTATTAATGGATTTCGAGTCTTTATACTGGCGCTGAGCCTCCAATGATTCCACCTTTGCAATGAAAGCTACCATCCAAAAATAAAATAATTAAAAAATTATCAAACTATTAAATTTCTTTTTTATGTTGGTTTCCGAGTTTTCGGTAGGCAAACATTTTTTTTTCAACGAAAGTCCACACATCTTGGTCATTATCTTCGTCTTCAATATCCTTGTTGTCGTAATCAAAACTTTTCTTATTTAGATAGGACACCAAATTGATATACTGCCTATTGTCCTGGATGTCTTCGACTTTTAAAGCTGACAAACAAGCTTGGAATTTGTATGTCAATGTGATTTTTGATTCATGCCTCAAATGCCATTTTTTACATTGTTAATTAACAGATAACATGGTAGTTTTCGGTAATTATAATTATATCAATGCTTATGTTTTGACTATTCCAAATAAATATTCTGTCATTAATTTTCTATTCCCAATCTTTGTTTTAATAAAATTTCGATGAATCGATCAACAATTCCAAATCAATTTTCTTTTTTAAACGTTAATTAATTAATTTTTTTCAAAGGAAAAAAAACGATCGGTTTTGTAGACCTATTTATCTTCTTCAGGCTAATAAAAATAAGTATAATTAAATAAAATAAAATAAATATTTAAAATTTTTAAGAAAAATTTAAAGAAGAAATGGTGTATATTTTCGTCTTTAAATAAAAATTTTCATACATTTTTGAAAAAGTATGAAGTGGTATGCTTCTAATTTTTTTTAAATGGGAGTTACTTTTGTAATCCTATTATATTTAAATTAAAATTATTAAATCGAAAATAGAATATTTTGTTTTTATTGTTTTCATAATTTTCGATGGTATCATTCACAATTCCACAATTTAATGCTGAGATGGCGATTCCTCTTGTTCGTGTTTTATACTAACATAACCTTTTGATTTTAAAGTCTCACATATTAAATCATCATTTTTAGTGTTAGAATTTTTTAAGCTAAAAAACTCTTCAATTTTTTGGGGAATTGGACATAATCTTGTCAAGTAAAAATCTCAAAACGTAAATCTCGAAATTTTAATATATTTTTATTCTCGAAAAAAAAATCTCGAAAACCGAAAATTTATTAATAATATAAATGTTTTTTAATAATCAAAGATTTAGTGTTTCACACATGCCATTAATAAATGTTTTTATTTGATCACTTTTATTAGTTTCAACCAAACGTTTGATACAATTATCTTTTTTGATTTGCTTATTATTTTGCAATAACAATAAAAACAACAATAACAACAATAACAACGCCACTTAAAACTTTAGCCAAATCCGACTCCATATTGCTTTGTTCCAATTTAAAAAGTTACACAACTTTATTAATCGTTAAATTGTTTCTAGCATCAAGTTTTACTCTTGAATGTCATGACTCAATATTATTGTTTTTTCTTGGTAAGTTGAGCTTTACTCTGTCGTGGACATTCCATAATTCAATACGTAATCTAGCTTTTTTAATTTTATTCCCGACGTTATTATTTTCAATGTAATCAATTAAGCCATTTAACTAGTTAGGAAAACTTCTCTTAATTAAATTGAAACCTATAACTACATCTGAACAAGGTAAAAAAGCTAATGTTTGGAATTTTCTGATTGTTTTCGTAAATTTAAGATTAGTATCCATTCTTTTATTTTTAATTCTATACGACGATACCATGCTTGAGACAATTGAAAAAAGCAGCCATGAATTTCAGATTTAAATATCTGCTTAATACCATTGATAGCAGCTTTTTCAAAGTCACAGTTAACAGACTGAGGAGAATTAAATAATTGGTTTTTAATAGTTTGAAAAACTTAATATAAGTTTTTTGTTTCTTGTCTGGCAATAAGCTATAGAGCGTAGGAAAAGAAGTACCATTGATTATAATATGAATAGAATAAACTTACATAAAGAAAGTAGGAGATATATCACGGGTACCATCTGCATACCACTCTGAATTGCTGTTTAATAATATTAAATTATTTAAGTTGTAAAAATAATTAATCTTGATGAATCCGGAAATAATTTAGCTGAAACCTCAAAATAAAATAATTTTTTTTTAAATATTAATTGCAAATCATTAGGAATAGTTTAGTTTTCAATACACTTAGCATAAAAATTAGTTCTATTAACGCCTTCATTTCTTATTCTAATAATCATTTTTCTAATCGCCTCTTTTTTACTTAAATTTCTTAAAAATTTGAAGGATAATTCAAGTAGACTTTCTCAAATAAAAGAGCGAGGGACATCGTTTGAATTTTTAGCTTTTTATTTAAGATCCAGTTAATCTTATTTTTATCTTTATCATTTGGAGCTGGAAAATGAGATTTTAAATGACTTTGTGTTAAAATAAACGGAGGATTTAAACAAGTTGTTTTTCCTGAGATATTTAGCAAAAAAGAATCACCTTCTTCTTTATAAACATGTACACAAAATTGAGCAATCAGCTGGTCAAGATCAAAATCCTTTTTTTTTGGCTAGAACTTGATCTTCCGTTGCTCTGTAATTTTTGTTCGACCTAAACTTATTGACGAATGGTGAGCTATTCATTGTTACAATTTTGATTTGAGAAATATTTAATTTAAATAATTTTTTTCCTTTATGTAAAAGCAAATCTTAAAAAAATTTAAAGAGCAAAATAAGCTATTCATTAATTACAATAATATATTACAATTATTTTGTTATTTAAATTATTCGAGATTTTTATATTCGAGATTTATTTTTAAGAAAAATTTTTGGTCTAGAAAATATTTTCGAGATAAAATAAAAAATTCTGAATCGATATTTTTTTCGATATTTTTAACTGTTGAGATTTTTATCTTTCGAGATAATGTTACACGTCTTTTTTTTGTTCTCGAATTTTATTTCTTTCTAGCCATCAAAAATTTTCATTACCAATATCATTTAAAATTGGTTATTTTCATCTTGTGTTAAAGAGCAATAATATATCTTTTTTATTTCAATAAAAGATGAGCTTCATGGTTTTATTTGATTAACTTTATATGATATCATTTCATTATTTTACTTGAAATTAACTTGAAAATTTAAGTTTAAATGCTCATTGGAAAAATAACTTCCCCTTTCAAGTGTGTTAAGGCATCCAGTCAAAGCTTTATCTAATTCTTGAGATTTCAGTTGAATTCCGGGAAACATGCATTTTAGTCTATTACATTTAAAATTTAAATCTATAATTATCAATTTTGAACAATTTTCTTGTTTTTCTTGATTATCATGATGTTGATTTAGCAAAATTTTAAAAAAGGAATATCCTATTATAATAATGATTCATTTAAGTTTTGAATATTTGATGATTCAACTTTTTCTAAAGCAAATTTCACGTTAGTTTTTAGATACTAAAGATACACATGGAAGAATCAGCTTTCTGTGATGCGATTTTCTATAGTGTTGGGAACCGTACTAGCGGCCACTTAAATTTCACGATTTAAGAGGCCTCCCGCAATAATTTTGTCAGTGTTTTTGGCCCCCAGCATTTTTTATCCGTATTTTTTGGGGGTGAAAAAAATCAGACCGTTTTTTGACCTTTAAAATGATAACAAAAACCGATTTCAAAATGGACCGATATTCTCTGACGGTTACCAACACTAATTTGCTACTAGCTTATTTTCTTCAATATTGGATTTGAGTTTAAATAGTCATGTTCTATTAAACGAGCTAAATAATGTTTGTTTGAAAGAAGATATTATGGAAATGTAAATTATTGGAATTTCAAATACACTTATATCACAAAAATGTATATGGTTATTTGAGTTGAAATTTGAGTGTAAAAATATCTCTTATTATCTTTTACTTAACATAAATAGAATTCAGTACAACAAAATGGTAAAAATTTAGAAAAATTGGTACATGATAAATTGAGGACGTCGTTACTCCTGACAAGGTATTGAAAAAACTAAGATTTTTAAACAGTGATAAGTCAGCTGAGTCGCTAGCCGGACT
Organism: Brachionus plicatilis; assembly: GCA_010279815.1. Taxonomy (NCBI): domain Eukaryota; kingdom Metazoa; phylum Rotifera; class Eurotatoria; order Ploima; family Brachionidae; genus Brachionus; species Brachionus plicatilis. The sequence continues at coordinate 367,897 of QEOQ01000663.1, read as the reverse complement.
TCTTAAAGAAGTCTTTGATCTTATTGGAAGTGCCTGCTGATTGGAAAATTGCTAATGCATTACCAATACATAAAAAGGGTGGCCCTGTCTCTCTCATCTCCGTTCCTTGCAAAGTTTTGGATCGCTAATTAAGTACGATTCTCGAAACTTGTACCAGAAATTAAGGATAAACCATTCGTCGAGTGAATAGAAGCTATTGGTTGGAGCACCTTGGAAGAGAGATTCACGCGTGGTGATCTCATCCAACTACACAAAAGTCAACATAGTCATGATCGGGTGACACTCTTAAATGGGGATCAAAAGCTAAGTCACAAATATTTTGCAAACCAAACAGCAGGATATAAAACTATTCAATTAAACTTGATAAAAGTCAAGTGTCAAGTATGAGTGTAAATTTTAGATAATACTTGGACTTAAACTAAAAGTATTTTCAAGTATCAAACTTACACTTACACCTGATCGGTCGAATTTTTCAAGTTTGACTTATTACTAAAGCAACAAAATAAGGTTTAAAATTTTAAAATTTCTGGTATATATTTATATTTAAATAGGTTTAGAGTTAAATAGTGTAATAATCTTTGTAAAAAATATCGAAATTTATAAAAATAAAAACAAATAAATACTCTTTGAATTTAAACATTTGTATTCGAAAGATCATCATTTACTCTTAGTAATACTTTTTTCATGTAATTCTCTTCTTTTATCTTCTGTGATCTTTTACTGTCTAACACCAGATATGCTAAAAAATTGTTCAATTTAAGAACTCGGCTGGTATTTGAAAAATTTTTTTGCTAATTGAATCATAATTGGAAACTTTTAGGAATTCTCATTCCAATAAGACTTTTTAGACTTTCGAATATTAGTTGCATCTCGAAGAAATGATCTTTTTCTCTACAAATTTTTTCAAGAATCGGATCTCTTTACGTTTCAATAGGGGTTTCATATGCTCTTGACTTGACTATCGTATGGTTTGTTACACCAATAATCCATTCTTGAAATATTCAATATTGTAGCTAGCAAATATGTGTTTGAATTAAATTCATATTCGGAACGTTTGCTTAACCCTTAAATAAGTTTTTCAACAAGTTTTTTACATTCACCTTGATGATTATTTATTAATAAAGTCACGTTTATTATTACTATTTTTAACTTGGTATCAAGTCTCCAATATGCCAATCGGATTTTTACGATAACAGGCATAGCGAATACAACATATTTAAAATCTTAAGATAGTTAACTAACTCGACTCTTGAAATTGGACATTCATTCTCTTTTAAAAAGTTTAATCATTTATAAATAATCATTTTCCTTATCATCAACATCTTCCTGTATTTGTTCGTCTTCTAACCTTTGATTGATTAAATAATAATCGAAAAAAGGTACTGGTTCTTCTACCACACGATAAATCTCAATGTCTACATTTTCAAAACTGCATACCAAAGATTTAGAATTTGCTCTTTGAGTTATCTCATATAGATCGTTTTGATCATCAATCTAATTAGATTGATCGAACTCAAGCTCTCCATCTTTAACTTCTCTAAAATTATTCATATTTAAATCTAGTTTTTCAATTGCATCATCAAACATCATATTTTGGTTCTGTTTAAATAGTTTTACAAGAGATGAAATTTGATCACAAACAACACCTGTAATTTTTGTTTTATCGAACTCAAAATGATTAATGATATTCTCAAGGTAATATTTAATTGTCTCAGCAGTAGCATGTCCTGGCAATTTTCGCATACCAATAACTCTAATTTCTTTTAAAAAACTTTTGTACATCAGGCACGTTGGAACAGCTAAAATATGTTCCTTATTTTGACCTGACCACAAATCAGTAATCAAACAAATTAAAAGGGCACCTTTTAATTTTCACTCTAGATTAATTTTCAGTTTTTTTTTTAACCTGTGGAAGCATTGATTTTGAAAATGTATGAAGATAAGTAAGGAACTGTCAAAATCACGCGTAAAAACGGATTTTTAAATTCCTGAATGGCTGTATTTGGGTTCAAAAAAATTCCACTAAATTCAGTTCATTATCGGTTAAATTTATTTTTGATTTCCCTCTAGTTCGACGCTTGCAATAAGATTCTATCCAGTTTTCTAAAACTTTATGGTCCTCAAGTTGCTAGTTAAGATGAGAAGTTGCACCAAGCCTTTCTGAATAAACCTTGTTAAAAATTAAATATTAATAATACAAGTAAACTTGATTTGCTCAGTATGTTTTGCAGCGAACTGGGTTTGAAACTCAAAAAAATCTAAAGCGGCTGAGTATTTCGTATTCGGCTTGAGTATTTTTCTAAGTCAAGTCACTGACTTGATTCTGAAACTTTTTTTAATAAAAAAAAAACAGAGTGTTAAAAAGTCCCAAAAAAAAGTCTAAACCATTTTTAAAAAAAAATAAAGTCATTTGGTTGGACTTTTAAAAATGAAAAAAAAAATCCGGACTTGGACTTGACTTAAGACTTGGACTTTAAAACAGCTCTGAAAAAAAGGCCTTTAACTTTACTTGAAATTTTGTTATTTTTTTAAAAAGTCTTTTTCCGTTCCATGTAGCCATTAAGGTGGCCATTTTTATCACAAAGTCTTTGAAATGACTTTTGTTAGAAAAAAAAATTTCAAGTCAAGTCAAAAGGTTTTTACTTTATGACTTTTAAACAACTATGCTAAAAATTAAAACAATTTTGTATTATTTTATTTGACGACTGAAAAAAAAATAAGAGTTATATAATATTTTCGCCTGTGGTATCTTGCTCAGTTAATGTTTTTCTACGCCTCGATATAAAAATATCATTTTCGTTTCCGTATTGTTCATTAATCGCTTGGTTTTCTTGCGTTTGTTATAAATTATTAGCATTTAATTTTTCAAAATATCAATGAAAGAAAAATAAGTTAACTTTTGCCAATCTTTTGGACCTTAAATTTTGCCAAAGGAAAAACTCAAATTTAAAAATGTTCAAGTGTAAGTGTAAGTATGACACTTGAAAATACTTTGGGTGCAAGTTTAAGTCCAAGTATTATGTAATACTTACACTTACACTTGACACTTGACTTTTTTTAATTTCAATTAAATGGCTGTATGGGTCCTCTTTTGAAGATTCCGTTGGTTTTAGCCTCTTTACACTTAATACAATTTCGAACATATTTGTCTTTTTCTTTATGCTGCCCAGGCCAGTAATATTTTGATTCGATCATCCCAGCTATTTTGTCATTCCATAATGTCCACCTAATTCTGAACTATTCATTTGCCTCAGAATATCTTTTCTCATCGTTCGAGGGACAATCTATTGATACCGTAATTGATTATCACATATTTTCTATATCCTATACAACACGCAATTTATTACTTTTAATCTGTCCCATTGTAATCAACAAGTTCTGAGATCGCCACTTAAACCTTCATTTTGCGGTCGATTATCCGATTCGTCTTTCCAGCTTACAACTGTTACGATTTCCTTGTAATGCAACTGAGGATTTACATCATTTGTCTGAAAGCCTATCAGATTGGTCCCTGGAATGCTCTCAATGATCCTATCTTCCTCGCCATTCATTCCTTCGTGACTTTCTTTTATATTATGCCAACGCGAGAGACCATCAGCGTTCCCGTTCTTCTTTCCAGGTTTGTATTAAATTTCGAATTGATATTCACTTACTTTCATTATCCATCTTGCTTTTCTTGATTGCAGCTCTTTTATGTTGAACATCTATTTCAAAGATTGATGTTCAGTGCAAATAATGAATACTTGACCATAAAGATAATTACGAAAATGGTCAACACCGCACACTATTGTTAAGGCTTCTTTTTCTGTTGTTGATTAATTTTTTTCTGCAGAGTTCAACTGTCTACTCCAATTTGCTATCGGTTTCCATTCACCATTTCTTTTTTGAGAAAGCACACCTGCTATACCAATATCACTTGCGTCCGTTTATAGCTTGAAAACATCATCAAAATTCGGAAAAATAAGAAAATTTTCACTTGTTTTTTTATCCTATTTATTCTTGAATAGCTTCTCTTGCTGTTGGTGACTTCATCATCAGTATTATTTTTGTCTGCAAACCGCCAAAAAAAATGAGTTAAAAATTACTGTCATTTTGAGGTCAGGTATTTTATGATTTAAAAATAAAAAATATACAATTTAGTAAAATAAAAAACCTTTAAAAAATTAGCTTTTCAAAAATATACTTAACATTAGATTTTTTTTAATAAAAAAAAAGATTCCTTTTGAGAACCTACCATTCAGCATTTAAAAAAAATGGTAAATCTTGTTTTTTTTTAATAATAGAATTCCAAAAATCTAGTCTATTGTATATTTTTAAGTAATAGATTTTTAAAAGTTTTGGGGTTGTGAAGTTCATTTCATTTCGATCTTTTCAATTCAGAAAAACTTGAATAACTTTATTAAAAATGATAATTTAGTTCTATAAAATGCTTAATTATAAGCAAATTTGCTTAATGCAGTAAAATAGGTCTGCAAAATTTGCACGCCATTAAAAAGTATTTTAATCAATTGTGTAAGTACAATGCAGAGTTTTTGCAGACACATATTTTCGGATTAAGCAAAGTTGCTTTAACATTAAGCATTTTATAGAACTAAATTATTCCTTATAGTTATTCAAATTTTTCTGAATTGACACGATCGAATTGAAATGAAATTCACAACCTCAAAAGTTTTTGAATTTTTTCAAATTTTTTATTCAAAAAAATAAATGAAGATCGAGGACACCAAGCGCAAATAGGTATCACTTTCGCTTATGCACTTTTATCCCAATTTTTAATATTTAACGATGCATCAAATTCTGAAAAATCTAAAGTTTTAAAATGGCATTAAGCACCCAAAATTACACACTAGTACTGAATTAAAAATTTAAATTTGAATTTAAAAATTACATTTACAAAACTCAATTTTTTGATTTTTTTGTGCAGAATTCAAATAGAAAATAAAAATTAATTTTAAAATAATTTTTTATCAAAAATTATATTTTCACAGTAACTTAATTTTATTTTTGACTATATAAATTAAGTTACCGTAAATGTTTTTTTTAACGTTGCGCTAAACTCAGTAAAACTCATGAATTTATCTATACTAAGTTTTAGTTAATTTAACTTTAGAAAATTTTCAAAAATTTTTCGTCATTTAAAACGAAAATTAATTTAAATCAATGAAAAAATTTCAATTATTAAATATTTTATTACCGGTAATTAATTTATAAAAGATCTTATTTAAATCTAATTTAATAAAAGAGAAAATTACAAATTATCTATTTTTAAATGGCTAAAATAGACTATTATTTCTCTTTTTTAAATTAGATTTAAATTAAATAATTGTTTAAATAATTAAAAACATTAAAAAAATTGCTTCAAAATTATCTACCATAGACTGGTAAAAAACGTTGAGCAAGTGCGATAGCTAGTGGCAGTCACAGTTGATGACACAATTGTTGTGGTAAATGGGGCAACAATAACCGGCAACGAGTAGCAGCTTCGGATGAACATTTTTGTTTTTTTTTTCTTAATTAAGTTTCCCAGAATTCAATTTATAAACCCAGAATCACATCGCTTCACTAATTACATAGTTAATTAGTTAAATATTTATCTTATCTCGAATAAAGACTGTTTAAAAGCTTTTAAAATTTTTTAAAACAATGAAAAGTTAAATAACAACATGAGTGGATACAAAGCAACAAAATTTATTAAATAAATTACAATAAAAAAAAAATTTATTGCTTTTACTACAAAATATCACATTTTTTCTTACCACTTACCACAGGCTTTTGTCTGGTACCAGCACAAATCCCTTGGTCAAAAACAAATTTCAACCCTTTCTAAAATAAAATTTCTTTGATATTTTTGTTGAATTTTAATTTCTTTTTTTACTTGTGTCAAAGCTGAACATTCGACATACTTAAATGCCTTTAGCTCTTTGCTCAATCGATCTCCTTGTTCGAAAGTAATCGGCTTTTGGTTATTTCTACTTAAATTTTTAATAATTTCCGAATCTTCCCTTAGATCAATTTGAGTTCCGACAATTAGAAAGGTAACATTCGGACAATGATGAAGTATCTCAGGCACCCATTTAGTTCTAACGTTTTCAAATGACGAAGGCTTGATTACACTAAAACAAACTAAAAATACATCAGTTTTGGGGTAAGAAATCGACCGAAGCCGGTCATATTCCTCTTGGCCGGCTGTGTCGAAAAAACTCAAGTTATAAGGTGTTGAGCTAATTAGGACTGTGGCATCATAATTTTCGAAAACAGTGGGCACATAGTCTACAGGAAACTCATTTTTTGTATAAGATATGAGCATGCATGTTTTGCCAACGGAGCCATCACCCACAACGACCAACTTCAAAGCTTTCATTTCGTGCCTAGGATGATTTTAAAAAAATAAAATTTTGTAATATTTTATTTTTTTCTGCTCAACACAGCGTTTAAAAATTTTAACGAAATTAAAAAAAAAAAGATAGCATTTTTTATTATAATTAAACTTAATTGAGAAATTTAGTGTAAATATTGCGTCGGCAATGTGTCAATTATCAGTGCCTTGTCATAGATTTAATTGACCTATTTAGTCAAAATTTAAAAAGTATTAATCTAAGCAAATTTAAATTTTTAAATTATTTATTTGAACATTTAATCAATACAAAATTTATAAGAAGGAGCATTTTTTTTTGGATCGTTTCTCTCTGCTAGTCTCTGTTTGGAATGTGGCTAGAATAGCTTCATCAAATACATTTTTGACACCTTTCTGAAAGATTACTTTTAGACATTTTGACATTAAAAAATTAAATTAAAGTACTTGTGTTAGAGCTGAGCATTCGACGTATTTGAATGCTTTCAAATCTTTGGCAAGCTTTTCTCCCTGATCATGGCTGATTGGTCTCTGTCGACTGTTGGAAAGTTTTTTTAATGCTTCTGGGTTGTCTCTCAAGTCAATTTGGGTGCCGACAATCAAGAAAGGAGTCTTGGGACAATGATGCAAAATTTCTGGCACCCATTTTTCTTTTATATTTTCATACGAATTCGGGCTTACAACACTAAAAGTAACCAGAAAAACATCGGTCTGCGGATAGGAAAGAGGTCTTAGTCGATCATAATCCTCCTGTCCCGCAGTGTCAAATAAACCTAGGCTATAAGTTTTACCGCTGATATTTATTGTCACTGCATATGTATCGAACACTGTTGGAACATATTTCTGCGGAAATTCATTTTTTGCATATGAAATCAAAAGACAGGTTTTACCAACGGCGCCATCGCCAACAACGACACATTTTATTGATTGCATTTCTTAATTCTTAACCAATTTTTAACATGTATGTTGTAAATTTATTTCTAATAAATTTTGTTTGATTATTTTTATGATAAAGCGAGTAAGAAAAGTGAATAAGATAAGAATCGAATTTCTTTTTTTTTTTTACCTTTAATTGCTATGAACAAAAAAATACCTAAAATTCTAAAATAACTTCTTACAAGCTTCATTAATCATTATGTGAATAATTTTCAATTTTTAAAATCTTGTAATTTCAATTAGCTGAACGTAACCTTTCTAAGGTTTTAGATAGATAAACGCTGACGCAACTTCTGAGTTTAGATTAATCCATCTTATTGAATATTCAAAAGATAAAACATTTCAATAGCAAATAAGAAATTCAAAAAAAATTTTTTCCTAGCTTTTTGAATAATATTTATTTATCTTGTTATTATTTGAGTAAAAATTATTCCAGCGTATTCAAAAATTTTAAATCTATTTACTTTATTTTATTTTAAATTAATAAAAAAATCAAAATTGATACAGTCAAGAATGCCATTAGTTTAATTAATTATTATTATAATTATTATTAAATTTTCAAGCATTTATTTATTCTTTAATTTTTTATTACGTAAACTGTAAATTGTATTGAATGGAAGTTTTCTTTATGAAGTTTTCAAATGGTCAAAAATCTCAAGTTTTCATTTTAATTTATAAACAAGTATCATAAATGGAGTATGAACACTTTATAAATTAGTTTGATTTAAAAATAAATTTTTGCCATTCAAAAATAAAAAGAAATATAATAAAATTAAATTTTATAGTCATCAAATTCTATTTTGAAAATAATTTTGTATTTTTTTAATAAGCTTAATTATTCTGTTTTTGCTTTTTTAGATATAGAGCTATAAAAATAAAAGTTTTATAAAAACATAATTTTTAATCGTTTCGAGCAAGATTTTTTTTTGTTCATTCCAATCAAAACATCACAAAAAACAATAAAATTTAAATAAGAATTTTGTAATTTTGTTTTGATTATTAAAGATCATTTTAAAAATAAATTTTCTAAATGTTTCAGTAATTATGAAAATATTTAATTTTTATCCGGATTTAAAAAAATTTTTGTTGAAAAAAATTTCAAGTAAAACGATTCAAATAATTGAGTTAAATCTTTGTTTACATTCTTTTCTTAAATCTTGAAAAGGCTTTTTTTGATCCAACTCTTTAATTAACCTTAGACTTTTATAAGTAAATATGTTTGATTTATTCTTCAAAATTGTCTCTTGACTTAACTTTAAAAGCTTTGGCTTGTATATTTAAAGTTAAATTTATTTTACTTTAAGAAAGAAGGCATAAAAACTTAATATGAATATTAATTTATATAATAGATTAAATTAATTATTAATTTTTATATTTACCATTACAATAGTTAACTTTTTAAAGTCGCTGTTTAAACAGCCATATAATTAATCAAAATTTTGGTGGACAAACGATTGACTGGTTTGCTTGGAACCTAATAAATCCGACCAGCTGAATTGACCACATGAATTGCAACTGAGCCAACCTCGTATTTGGTTCCCAATTTTGTTTAAAAGACTGAAAAAGATGAAAGCGTTCTCTTTATTAATTTACTGATTCGACGCAAATATTTTAAAATTTTTCTGATAAATCAGTTTCTGATAAAAAAAATGACATCAAATTGAATCAGTCTTTGAAAAATTTAATCCGAAATTTCGATTTTACAGTAAAAATTCAAAGTTTAAAATTCTAAAAACTCTTTTGGTGTCTTTTTGCGTGGTCTACATTAGATTTTACATGATAGATTTTTCTTTATTCAAACTTTTTGTGGTAATTGAATATTTTTAAGATATTTTGAAAATTAAAAATTAAAAAAAGATCTAGATTCAACACTTGTGGTTATGAGTATTCATAAACTGCTAAAAAATTTTCAATATGTATACTTTTATAATATTAAAGTCAAAATAAAATAATGTTCCAAATGCATTTTGATAAACTGAGTGAATTTTTGCGATTTAATCAAATAGAATTTTTTTAAGCTTTCTTATTATTAAATTAATTTTATAAGAAAAATATTTCCAAAAGGCTTTTTTAAAGACATTTTTTGTAGGATTCTTTTTTTGTCTAAATTTACTAAATTTGAACTTTTATAAAACAATTCTAAATTGTCCTAAATTTTCAATGAATATTCAACAATTAATTATTTAAGAAAGCAACTATTGTTGTTTAGGAGAAAAAAAAACAATTAGTTTCCACTATTATTTTTTTCTATTGATTATTAAAAATACTAAAGTTTAAAAATAAGATTTCCGAAATAAAGCTTATTAAATACTTGAATTGTTTTATTTTTAAGTCACCAAATTAATGTGAGACAAATTGCACTTTTAATTTTAGAGTTTATTTAAGCCAAAGTCATTTTTTGATAAATTTTCAGCTTATGCTTATGAAAATTTAATTCCCTAAATTTAAATTTGCAATTTTCTTTATTTTCATTTTATTAAATTTACAAAAACAAAAGCAAATTTCTCAACAAAAGTTTCCTCTTTAAAAAAAGGGCGAAAATTTTTACCTTTCATTTTATCAATTAAACGGACCATGAGCCACTTCTAGTTAAGTGTTGAGTATATCTAATTTAATTTTCTTTTTAAAAAAAATTATAATCATTTAAGATTTTTTGAGTATTTTATCATGGTAGAGCGTTATAATTTCTTTTAGAAAATGCAGCTGTAAAAGATAAGTGTGTTTCATTGTAAAGAAAAAAAAGATAAAATTAAAACCTAGTAGATTATCATTTTTTGATTAAAATTTTAATCAAAAACCAAATGCAATGGTTCAAAGTTAAATGCAAAGAAGCATTGGTTTCGTTAATTTAGATTTTTGTTTAAACCACCGATCCATAGCCAAAATAGTAATTAAGAAAATAATGCTCGACTTCTCAACAAATGCTTGAAGAAATCTGCTCTACTTTATTTTTAGTATTGTTTATTTCATAAAAATTAAATCTTAATCGATTTAATTTATTTTTTTTGTAATTTTCGTTCCATAAGGTTTTAACACATGTTTAAGGGATATATCTACTTGAGAATTTCAAGTTTACGTCAATTTGCTTTATCAATATAAAAATTTTTGCGCTTCCAAGCTTAATTAGATTCGAGCAATTGATTTATAATTAATAATCAATTTTTCAACAAGTAAACTAGTTTTTTCTTTTTTCGGTGGTTTTAAAATAAAAGCAGATGTTGGTGTTTTTTTTTAGAAGAAAACTCTATCTTTTTTGCTCATTAACTAGAAGAAAAATTAATTTAATGTAATATGAGCATTAGTAAATAGAGCACTTGATACAAAAAGTAAAGAGATCAGCCTGAGGCCAACCTTAATATTCTGAAAATTACTTTCATTAATCAGAATTTGCTTCATTGACTTATATAGGCTGTAATTTCATAAAATGAAAGAAAGGAATTTTCTAGTTTATTCTTATCTTTTCAAATTGGAATATCCAATAAAAGCTAATCCAAGTTCGAGTTAAAAACAATTCATAAAATTATTTAACAATAGTTTTTGTTTTAGTGGGAGGCATGACAATTTTTTAAAACAGTCTAAAACTCTATGAGTTTTTCTAAAATTTTGTTTCATTAAACACAAATAAGTACCTAATTAAATAAGAATTTTAATTATTCATTTAAAAAATCTTAATTTAAAATTTTTTGTTTTAATGTCAAACGGTTCAAAGAATTTTTATAGGAGTACTGGATGGTATAGGAAAGAAATTGATGTTCCATTCATGTTCCAGTCTGATCATCATAGAAACAGAATGTTTCAATCTTATCCTAAGAAAAAATCCAGTATTAGTCAATTATCTAATGTTTTGACATTCAAAACCCATTTTTTGGGAAATATTTTATTGAGTTTGAACTTGAATATTTAAGTTTTTTTTAATTTTACCTGTCATACGAAAAAGATTAATCTAGGCTAAACATGTCTCCTAGAAATTTAAATTTGATTTAAAACTCAAGATTACTAGTATAGATTATAAAATCAAGATATAAATTGCTGGGAAAATGACGACATATGGTTGTAAAAGTATACTCTGTTATTGATTATTATAATTATAAAATATCAGACAAATTTTCATTACAACAGGAAAAAATGACATCATTTTTGCTGAAATGATCTAAAGCTTGTTCAATTTAATTTATTATTAATTTTTTATTTATTTACTAATATTAGATTGATATAATTGTAAATATTAAAATAATTACTTAAAATATATAAAAAACGTATGAAATCAAATACAAACAATTGTTTAATTCTAAAATTTAATATCATTTACTTAAACTGAAACGAAATTTGAATATTTAAGACGATAAACAATTTTTGTTTTTAGATGGTATATTGTAATTCATGATATTTTTTTAAATTTGTTTAAAATTAGCTTAATATAACAGTAAGTAAAAATGTTGAACTGAAAGCTTTTTATCAATTTTGTCACAAAAATTAGACAAAACATTGGAAATTTGATTTTTTTAAGCAAAAAGTTTGATTTCAATTTTTGAGTCAATATTTGTAAGTGCTAATGAATTTGCTGTTATGTTTGAAATTTTTTGTTTTCAAAAACAGCTAAATTTCTACAAATTCAAATATAGATTAAAGGAGAAAATTAAAAAAATTGATAATTGAAGCATGTAATAAATATGATAGAAATTATAGTTTTATCCTTAGCAAGATATTGGCTTAAACTTGACAATGTTTTTTTTATTAATCGAAGATTGAATCAAATATTTTTTGTTTTGCGGAAATGTTTAGAAAATGTTCTCACGTAATCTCTTAATCAAATTTAATCGTTTCTTCGTAAAAAAAAAATTAATTTAGGCAAGTTTAGATTGATATTTGAGTGAAATTAATAAAATACTTCCGATAATGCTTAAATATTTTGATAGATTAATTTTAATTGTTTTTATAAATAAATAAATAAAAATCAGTTTTTAACAGGGTTTATTTTAAAGAATAATTCATCTGAAATACGAAGAGATTACTTTAGTTAAATGAATGAAGCTTTTTTTTTTAAAAGAGATTTCTTCCGTTTTTGAAAAAACAGACTAAAAATAAAATAAAATTAAAAGAATAAAATCGGGAAATATTTTAAATTTTTTTGTTATTGGAAAGTTTTTACTCAAAATCGATCGATTTTTCAAGAATTATATTTATAAAATATTAATATATTATGAGTTTTAATTTTTTAGAGCCATGGAATTTGAAATATTGAATATCGATCAGTATAAACTTTTTTAAGAAAACAAATGTAAAAATAGTAAATTTCTTCTCATTTTTCAGCTTATTTCATTTACCCACCATAAACGTTCTATTTCACGATTAAAATTTAAAATACATATTATTATTTCATCATATTTATGTCTCATTTTTATTAGATTTCATAAATAAATTTTAAAAAAATATTTTATTCTATTCTGCTAAATGGATGTTTGAGTTATTTTTAAAAGATAATAATTCAGTTACATTAACCCCTAAAATAAATTAATTGATACCTTATTTTAAAAAAAAAAATTATAATTAGGAATTTGAAGATAAATTTAAAATAAATATTTTCCTCTATATGTCCTTCTTTGGAATACGAGCTGAATTCACGAATGATGTGAAGTTATAATAAATCAATTGATCTTCAGGCCATCTGTAAATATATTATAATCTTTTCTAACCACCTCATTAGCGAAACAAATCTTCTACGGTCTTAATTAAAATTCTGAATTTATCAATCAATTTTGTCATCTGCTTCATTTGAAACCGAAATAATTAAATTTTTTTAAACCTAAAAGTTCTTTTCTTCACATGATGTGAAGTAAAAATTAAATTTTCAAGTTTTTTAATTAATGATTGTGTTTAAAATCAATTGATAATATAATATTTACAATATTAAAATAACAATTCAATATTTTCCCACAATTATCTGCTTGATTTTCTACTTAATTTTGTCATTCTAGCTCTTATAAATAAAGAATAATATTCAGGACTTTTTAAGGGTTAAAAAGTAAAATGAGGAAGTATTTTTTACGCCCGATTCAACAAAGATTACTTATTTAAACTAAGAAGCTTTCTTCTAAAAGAGCTTAAAGTAGAGATTCTACTCTTAATTATAACATAAAAGAATTAGTTATTAATTTATGTTTTTGTATTTAATCCAAGGATTTAGTCGAGTTCATGAAAATTTTGGAATTTCAAATAAACATGTTAAATTTAATAATTAAAAAGATTTTTCCATTTCTCTACAATTTTTAATTAAGGGTTTTCAGTCTTGTTACTTTTTTAATTTTGTTTGTCGACATAATTTCATTTATTAAAAAGTTTTTATCTGCTTTAGCCATTGTCTCGGTTCAAGAAATCTTTGAAATTTATTTATTTAAACTATTTAAAACTGCCAATTTTAATTTAATTCTTAATTTTTAAGAGTTCAGTTAAAAAAGTCCGTTTGAAAAATCTCATTAAAAATAGTAGTATTTATTTTACAAAATCCTATTTTTAAATATATCTGAAAATATTTTTACTGTCAGAATACTTTATTAAAAAAATCAAAAATTCAAGTTTGCTAAAAACAAGCTTAAGTATTTTTTTGATTTTTTAATTTACCGTAAAAATTAATAACGATCATAATTATTTTTGTCAGAAAGTAATCTAGTGGAAGAATATATTAAATATTCTGAAGACAATAGTTAACAGTTTTTTAGATTCCACATTTAATTAAAAAATATGCTTTAAAAAAAAAAGTTTTTATTAAGTTTAATATCAATTTATGTCACAACATCTAACTTCAAACTGGTCTTATTTGTAAAATGTCGTCTTCTAAGAGACGAGACTTTGAGAGGAAATAGAAAGTTTTGATTGTAATTAAAATTTTTTAGAATTAAAGGTTTTTGGAATATTTAAAAAATTCACATTTTAGCTCTTTAATTTATCTTTACTAGTTACTAGAAAAAAGACTTGTTACATCCTTTTGATATAGAGATTTTTTTGAACGCTATGAAATCAAAATGAATTTGCTAAAAACTCTTGTTTATCCGATTTGGATAAATGAATGAATATTTAATTGTGAATTTAAATATCTTTTAAAATTCAATTTCTGTATGTTTTTTGGAATTAAATATAATTTTCCATCTATATTCATATTTAACCCAATAATTTATGATTTTTTCCTCTGAAAAATGTAATATTATTATTATCATTATTATTATTATTATTAATCTGCAACTAGCCTCGGGCTCGTGGAGCTTGGAAAACAAATTTTACCAAGCTATGGCAGATAAATTTCTTTTAAATTAGCACGAATTAAATTTATTATTCTTTTCAAAGAAACAATTTCAAATCAATAAAATAAAAAAGCAAAAAAAGTTTTGTGAATTTAAAATGCTTGTAGAGAACAATTAGTATCTGGGATCAAAATATTCCACAATGCTTTGATTTAGGTCAAATCAATATTTTATATTATATTTTTTTATTATTCATAATACCGAAATCGATGGTATATAAAGAAAATTTACTTTACTTTAAATTTCTCAAGATTAAATTGTATTTTCACATTGAGTGTAAATTTTTGATTTTTTCCTTATTGGAGCTATTGACAATAGATGTAGTAACATTCTTTTTAAACTTTTTGTACTTTTTATTTTAAGTCAAAGTTAGTTTCTACCCATAAAGGACGTACTTTTTGTACTTTTTATTTTAAGTCAAAGTTAGTTTCTACCCATAAAGGACGTACTTTTTGTACTTTTTATTTTAAGTCAAAGTTAGTTTCTACTTCTTAGAATTTATATTTAGCCTTGGTTTAGAATAGAAATCCTTTTTTAAATTTTAATTAAAAATTTTTATTAAGTTCTTTGTATAGAAAAGACGTAATTTTTATTCTAT
This sequence comes from Brachionus plicatilis, assembly GCA_010279815.1. NCBI lineage: Eukaryota > Metazoa > Rotifera > Eurotatoria > Ploima > Brachionidae > Brachionus > Brachionus plicatilis. The sequence continues at coordinate 352,716 of QEOQ01000663.1, read as the reverse complement.
TGTATCTTTCCCTATATTCAAACAACTCGAATTCCCTAAAGCTCCTTTTATTTTTATTTTGTTAAAGCTCTTGACGTCTTACGACGTCAATCGCTCAGTCAAAATATGGTTAATTAAAGGGTTATTTTCCTTTAACTAAGCAAAAGTTGAGAGAACGGTCAAAATATTTCATTTTATAATTTTTGAGCACAGAAGGACATTCTTTTGGACTGGAAAAAATCAAGAAGGATAAAAAGTACGTCCTTTATAGAATAAAGCTAAAAAAATTTTTTTAAAAGTACAAAAAGAACATTCTTTTTTACTAGAAAAAATCAAAAAGGATAAAAAGTACGTCCTTTCTAAACCAACGCTTAAGATAAATTCTTTAAAGTACAAAAAGTACGTCCTTTATGGGTAGAAACTAACATTGACTTAAAATTAAAAAAGATCATGGAGATTTTATAGTATTTGGGTTTTTTTGTCAAAAAGTACAAATAGTTCATTCTTTTTTTTAAGAGACTTTATAGTTTTTAAGTTTTTAAAGGATAAAAAGTTTTTTAAAGGATTTTTTTTTTTATTGTCAATAGATGCCTTATTGACTGCTTATTGAGTATAGGGTCCAACATTTTAAGTTTGATCAATATTAATTTTCAAAAAAATAAAAAATAAATTATCACAGCAAAAATTTTTAAATGGAAAAAATAAAAAGAGAAAATTGTAAGAGGTAAATAGAGAAAGCTTTTAATAGTAGGAGAGAACCAATAGGGCTTATCAGCATTATTTAATCTTCTTTCGCAATTATGTAGACATTGTGCCTGTTAAGCACCTTTTTTATATTTTTTTGAACCTAATACGTTATCCAATGGTGAATCTTCTTCCTAAAACAAAATCTTTAAATTTTTTTAAAAAAGACTAAATCAAAAATTAAATTAAAATTTTATTGATGCTTAATATGTTGTCTTTTTGACCTAAGAAATATTTATTTCAGATTAAAAATATTGCAATTTTTTTTTTACTTTTAATGTAAATTTTTCAAAAAAAACAAAACAAAATTGGATGATAACATAATGCTTTTTTTACCAAATTATTTTTTACTGGTCTTGAGTAATCCTCAAGAGCTTAACAAGATTAATTTCAAAGCTATAAACAATTAAAAACCGACATTTGCCTGATATTTTTTACATCATTGGATTTCTTTGATGAATATTTTAAGAAAGGAGATTCCATAACATTACCTGTTTATTTAAGCGTTCTTTCTTAGCGATCGGTTGAGTTAAGCTAAATGAAACTATCCACTGATTCCATTTATCATAATTTAGAAAGGAGATCCATTTCTCATCGCAAGTAAATGGTCCCTCTAAAAATCGTTTACAAAAAGAGATTCTCAAGGAGATTTTATATATTTTACAACTAGACCTATTTGCATATAATTTTGAAGGGCAATTTTAATTATTATTATATTCACCTTAACAAATTATAAAATAATATACAGAAGGTAAATTAAATTCTGAATACATTCTAAAAAAATCTACTTTTGAGGCCCTTACTATCTTTTCTACTGACTCAATAAATAACAGTTGTGGAGGCTTCATTAAATTTTGTTTTTGTTGATCGTAAAATTTTTATGCCATATTCTCGATATTTTATTACTTATGTTTTAAATGCTTCAGATGCAAAAACTGGTTTGCATTTATTTATCCCGAGAAAAGAGAATTGCTAGCTACACTTATATTTTCAAGAAGATTTTGCTTTTACTAGTTGGAACCTTCGCTCCACTTCCGGAAATTAAATTTTTTATGATATTTTATTAAAAATTGTTTTGGAAAAGATATTTGAAATTATTAATGTTTAGTTTATAAGAGACACATTTCACTCATTTGATTGTAAACGATGTGGTCAAAGACTCGGGTTTAACTTCGTAGTAAAATTTTAAGGGGTTTTGAGGTTCATTTCAATTCGATGGTTTCAATTCAGAATTGATTAACTTTTTACTATAAGAAATAATTTAGTTCTGTAAAATGGTTTATATTTAAGCAACTTTGCTTAATCTGAAAATATATGCCTGCAAAAACTCTGCAATGTACTTGCACAGTTGATTAGAATACTTTTTAATGGCGTGCAAAATGCCGAAAATTACGTAGCATTTTGAAGACCTATTTTACTGCATTAAGCAAATTTGCTTATAATAAAGCATTTTATAGAGCTAAATTATCTCTTTTAGTAAAAAAGTTATTAAAGTTTTTCTAAATTGAAAAGCTCGAATTGAAACGAACTTCACAACCCCAAAATTTAGAGGAATTGTATTCAATTTTTTGTTTTAGATCCATTTGTAAAAATCTATCAAATAAATTTATTATCTAACTGAAAAGCTTACTTCTACCTCTTTACATCATATAAAACTACTGGAAATAGTAAGACCTATAATCAAGGAAATGTTGCATACTTTGATTTATCATTTATAGAAAATAAAATATTATTATATTTTTTTTCATCTGACTCAGTTGGATTTAAAATGTTAGAATCAGATGAAATAACTTCTCAGCCTCAGAGTTATTTTAATCAAAGCCTTTTAAAACTTAATTATATTATTTAAAAAAACGAAAAATTTCAAAAAAGATTTGAATTTTTGTGTCTAAACATTATTAATTTTATTTTATTCTTGTATCTATTATATACTATACCTAGACATTTCGGTAGCAATAAAATTACTATTTTATTACACTTCAGAATTTTTCTTAAATTTTTCTTATATAATCTTAAATGCTTAGATTTAAACTAGATTTTTATTTTAGACTTTGTTAAAATGTTAAGCATAAATTTATTAGGTCTGAGCCATTGCTCTAAAAGGTACTGGAAAAGGAGATCTCCTAGGACAGAAAGGGACATATTATAATAAAGTACCAGTCAATACTTTGATTTGGTAGGACTTATTTTCTACTCTGTTTTACTAATACCTTTTTGATTAATCTGACAACTGCCGGCACAAAAACCATTAATTTATTTTTGTCTAAATCGGAAATTGTCTAATGATGATAAATCCCGATATTGATAAGTATTTCGGATTTTTATTATCGTTTTTATTTTTTTTATTTGTGCATACTAAGTAATCTTTGCAAGAAAGCTTAATTTAAAAAATTTATCTTCATCTCAAAATTTACCGTTATACTTTAAATTGTGAAGCAAAAGTTAAGTTCTTAGGAATTACGTTTAATTCAAAACTAACTTTTGGTCCCATAGTGAATCAGTGTAAAGACTTAACTAAATTAAATATTTCTAAAATAGGAAAGGGGTTATAAAGTTCATTTCAATTCGATCTTTTCAATTTAGAAATATATTTTCAGATTAAGCAGAGTTGCTTAAATATAAACCATTTTACAGAACTAAATTATTTCTTATAGTAAAAAGTTAATCAAATTTTTACGTAAGATAATAGTATTGAAATGAACTTCACAACCCCAATAGGAAATAGAAAAAACTATTAATACAGAAAATATTTACAAATCATTAATAAGGCTGGTTTAAGATAGTTCTTTTCGTTGTTAGAATTCATTTCCAAAAAACAATACCAAAAAAATATAGTCATTCACAATTCAACGGTCCAGGTTTAAAAGAATTTTTTTAGGGATTTCGGATGATAGAAAAAAAGATTTATTATTATTATTATTATTATTATTATTATTATTATTATTATTATTATTATTATTATAAACAATTGTTTAGACATCTTAGGTCAAATAATTAATCTAAAAAATCAAAACAAAAATTAAAGAAAAAAATAATTAATTACAGCAAATAGGTATTGGCCAGTTTGTTCGTTTTTCTCTTTTTTTCAACTCAACTTTATTAAGCTAATATGTTCATAAAAATTCACTTAAGTCAATATTAACGAATTCGAGCTCTCTCTTCTCTTTTTCATGAGTTTTTATTACCTAATATATTTTTTAAAACATTGATGTTTTGATGATAATTCGATGCTTCGCTGTAATAGATACTATTAATATATGATATATTTGATTGTATCTAAGAGCCCCAATTAATAAAGAATAAAAAAAAATTAGAAATAAATTAACTGATTAAATTTTTTTTAACTGAATAATTATTTTTTTAGATATATCGTCCAATAAATAAATGAGCCATTTAAAAAAAAATACCAAATTGTAATCATCAATCAACTTTTTGAGCTTTTCTTGCCGTATCAAATCTTTTTTTTTGTTTTTTTCAAAATCTCACCTGAAAACAAGATTGGTTTCTTTTTTGTTTTGTTCGAGTCTGAAAAGTTCTGAATCTTTGTTAACTGTAAAGTATTTGGATGCCTCTGGGTTAATGCGAGAGCGTCAAGACTCTACGTATCTGTTTGTTCTTGGTAGACTAGCTTTGATTCTAACATTAAGATTCCATAAACTCACAGGAAATCTTGGAAAAATTTATCTTCTTTGATTTTACCAATTTAGTTATATGTAGAAAAAGACTTTGTACTACCGTAAATTCTCGAAACTTAGTACATGTAACTAAATCGGATTTTTTAAGTTGTTACATGTAACAAGTACCATCTCGCCCATGTTATAACTTACTCTCATTTAGTTACTTGTAACTAAACCCAAAAATCTAAAATAAACACTGTGTTTAAATCGAATATTCAATTTTTATTACATGGTCTAAAACTAGAGGTTTGACTTTTGGTACGTCTCTTAAAATTAAAAAAAAATTCTTTTTAGAAAAATATTTTTCTTTATTTTAATTATTGGTACGTCTCTTAAAATTAAAAAAAAAAAAGATTTTTGTCGATTTAAATATTTTTCTAAAAAGAATTTTTTTTTAATTTTAAGAGACGTACCAAAAGTCAAACCTCTAGTTTTAGACCATGTAATAAAAATTGAATATTCGATTTAAACACAGTGTTTATTTTAGATTTTTGGGTTTAGTTACAAGTAACTAAATGAGATTAAGTTTTAACATGGGCGAGACGGTACTTGTTACATGTAACAACTTAAAAAATCCGATTTAGTTACATGTACTAAGTTTCCAGAATTTACGGTAAATGGAGCAGAGTTTTTGATACTTTTAAAAACACATCGGCTTCAGGTAAAAATGATAAGTACTTATCAGTATGGATTTCGAATAAAAGATGTCATGTAATCATGCCATTTTTTTTAATAAAAGAGGCAATCATTAATTATGGAAAAAAAAGTCAGGCTGAAGAATTGCTTCACTTGATACCAAAAAAATTTTTGATAAATTATGGAAGGATGGCTTATTCTTTAAGCTATTACCTAGACTAAATATCTGCTATTGGATTTTGTTTAAAAATATAAATCAGCTAAATCTGTTATTGCAATATCAAAGTCCTTATTATCTGAGGAATTCACAATTCTTTCAGGTGTCAATCAAGGGAGGATAATATCCCCTTTCTTTTTCAACATCTTTATAAATGATTTAATTGAACAATGTTTAACCAAAAATATTGGGGCTTTATACAATAGTTTAAATGTCAGCATTGTAAGTTATGCGGATGCCATAATTTTAATTATATTCTGTTAATCTCCATATACTCCTTGATATCTTCTCTGTATATGGGTCTAAATTAAGGCTCAAATTCAACCCATCCAAATTCAAAATCATTCAATCTGGCAAAAATCTTACTCTATCTCATACCTAGGAATGGGGAACAACACTTTTAGTCCAGACCTTAAGTGCTTTATCTATAAAACTTATTGTTTATCTAAATTTACAAATGGCCTAGGTATAACTACTTTAAAAGAGGATACCCTGAAATTTTTAAACATCTCTCAAAACAATTTCGTTAGGATTATGTTAGGTCTCAACTGTAGTTTTCAGATATCTAATATCATTAAAGTCCTGAAGATTTTAAATTTTTATCAGCTCTTCATATTTTCAATCAGTATAATAATACCGAGCATAGAATTATCCTTTGAACGGGACAAATATTCTTGAATTGGGAAAAATATACACTTTATTATGATTAATTTATATCAACTTCAATTTGATTAAAAAAAAGACCTAATCTCCAACGAGAGGTTATCTGGCTCAATTAAACAATGTCTTAACAATTTAAGATTCAAATTTTATAAAAATATTTTTAGAGACTTAATCGGACTCTTCTGAACTAGGGTGTCTTCAGTCCGCCTTGGTTCATATTTTAATATTTTCTTTTTTCATCTATGGATTTTTATGTGATTAATATTTGAACTCATTTTATTTTATTCTTTTAATTTTTGCTTCTCTTTAAAGGACGTTAATTTAAACAAATAAATAAATAAAAATGCTAACGCTTTAATTTTCCAAAAAGTCAATCTCACATCTAAATTAAACCATCTTAATTTAGTACTTAAAAGATCTCGTAAGGCAAATGTATGTTTGTAATCCTTAACTGAAGTGATTATCTTCTGAAACTAATAATGTTATCAGATCTATTAGAAATATTGTCCATATTTAAAATAATATCAATAGTTTAATTTAGTTCTAAAATAAAAATGTTGACACTTAGTTATAATTGTTAAATAAAACACTCAAAAAAATTCTTTCAATTTAAATTTCTATATTAATTTTTTTTATTATTAATTTCAATTTCAATTTCAAGGTTAATCAACAGACTAGTGCCCTTGTCGTAGTCGATTGATTAACACTTCATTTATTTAATTCAAATAAAATTTTTTAAATTTAAAATGAAAACTTTTATAAAATTAAAAAAAAAGAATTAATTATTTTTTATGAAAACAAAAAAATATTGATAAATTTAAATCAAATTTTTAAAATTTTTTAAAAAATTCAATAAAGGTCAAATTGATATTATTGTAAATTGATAGCTTGAATGTAACATATTTCAGCATTGATCTTTTGATTACAAAGCTATTTATAAATCTAGAATAAAAAAATCCAAATGTTTTTTCACCACTGTTGGTTTTTGCCATTGGTTCAATCAGGTTCAGACTATTCCTTAAATTGTAGCTTAAATTTCTCGAGTAATTTTTGATAAGTCTATCTTTGGAATTCTTTGGCGAGTTATGATAGAATAATGTCTTAAAAGAGAATAATGGCATTCTATCTAAAAATCTATGCTGAAAAGCATATAAGCCATATTTTTCCAAAAATTTTTAACATTATTATTAAAGTTATTCGCTTCAAACTTGAACTTAAACAGTTTAAAAATAGAAAAATGATAACTTTTATCCAGTTTAATTATTGCCTATTTAGATAAATATCACAAAAGAGTTGAACAATAATCAAAATAAGGTAGGAAAAATGTATTGAAAACTGAAATTTTAGAGTAGTTGACAAAAAAAGGAGTCTTTTAATTCGAAACAATTTAAAATAATCTCTTATTTTCAGCAAGAAACATGTTACAAGCTTGTTTAGAGAAATTTAAATTATGATCAATCATGAAACCTAAAAGACTGATTTCTTGGACAAATTTTTTTCTATGTTTTGCTTACTTTAATTTCAATTCTAATTTTTTTGTACTATCTTTTGGTATTTCATCCAATTCAACAGTTCGGCCTTCTTTAAAAAATTAAAATATAATACTCTTTCCAACATTATAATTTAAAAGATTTAAATTAGTCACTAATTGACTTTTTGAGTTGAATGAGAGATATGTAAGGCATAACTGAGTAATTATGTTCCAATGTTTGTCCGACTGATGGAAGTGAATAAAGAATGCTTCGAATCACAACATTTCGAATACCCGTCTCATTTGTGTAATTGCTACTTAACAATTTCATCTTTTTTTGCCGAACCGTTCAGTACTAAAATTTAGATAGATTTAATTTTTTAGATTTTTTCTTACTTTTTTTTCATTGAGAAAACTTTATTTTGGTAAAATAAAATAATCAAAAATTTTCTAAATAGGAATAAAAGACATCAATTGAAAAAATAAAATAAATAGTCCAAAATTTTATTTTCGCTAAATTGTAAGCTAAAATTCGTATCAGTAAAAAAAAAATACTAGACAAAAAAATAAAATAATAAGTAAGAAAAAGTTCCGATTTTAAGTACAATTTAAGTTTAGAAGAATGAATAGATTTTATTTTTTGCAAAAATAAACAAAAAATATTCGAATTTAAAATTAAGATAAGAATTTATATAAAAAAAGCTGAAGGATTATAGAAGAAAAACTCTGATAAAACGCACTACAATATTTGACACGGCTTCTTTTTTTTGTTCATGGGGGGCTGAAGTGCGGCTACTATGGCCTCATCAAAAACATTCTTAAGACCTTTCTGTTAATAAAAAAAAAAAATTTTTAAATCCAATACCAATTCGAACACATTAGAAATGGAAAATTACTTGAGTGAGTGCCGAGCATTCTACATACTTAACTGCTTTGAGTTCTCGGGCAAGTTTTTCGCCTTGGTCTGATGTGATCGGTTTGAGTTTGTTCTTGGCAAGCTTGTCAATGGTGACCGACTCCTCGCGCAGGTCGATTTGAGTGCCAACAAGCAAGAATGGCGTGTTTTGACAGTGGTGCAGAATTTCGGGCACCCATTTTTCTTTGACGTTCTCATAAGACGACGGATTAACAACACTAAAACAAACTAAAAATACGTCTGTTTGAGGGTAGCTGAGTGGTCGCAGACGGTCGTAGTCCTCTTGGCCGGCAGTATCGAACAAGCCAAGGGTGTACGGCTCGCCGCCTATCATCACTGTGACTGCATAGTTGTCGAACACTGTCGGAACATACTCACTAGGAAACTTGTTTGTGGTGTATGATATCAACAGACATGTTTTACCCACTGCTCCGTCTCCTACTACAACGCATTTGATCGTTTGCATTCTTTGCTTCAGCTCCAATTAAATCACAAATAGTTTGACAATAGCCTATCTATTAATAAATTAAAAAATAATGTGAGAACAAAAAGGAGAGAAATTAGCTTGTTTTTTGAAACCAAAAAAAAAGAATTAAATTATAATTTTTGGTAAATTAATCATTTAGAGTTGGCAAATAGAGCAGAATTTGTGTTCTAAGCTGTTTGATCTGTAGACAGAGATGTTTTCTTCTTCTAATATGGTCACCATAATTATGATTATTAATTTGGATAGCGAGAACATTAGAAGAACTTTCTATAATATAAAAATTAACTTTGTGATGTGTAGCTCTTATTATAAATATACATTAGAGCGGTATGCATAAGTGTATAACAGATTTAAGCATATGAACGGATGCATTTTTTAACATTTTAAATTAGTTCAGCATTTTTAATGATTGACACAATTTTTGTCTTTAAATTTATTTTTATCTGGCAAACTTGGGAGAAAATTTTTTAAAATAAATTTTATTAGCTAATATTTAATCTTTGGACTTTTTAATTAGATTTTGAAATTTTTTTTTTTTGCTTGCTCATGCACCCACACGCTTTTATTGCCTCATTATCAATCAGGCTCAAGGTTACTACATTGCTTTAAAAACTAATTTTTTTTCTCGATTAGTAATTTAGCAAAAAGTTTCTTTATAATTATTTTATATTATCGATTTGGACTGAAATCAAGTGAAGAAATATTTTTTTTTAGAAATTATTTTCTCTACTCCTTGCTTCAAATATTGACAAATATTAGTTTAAAATGACCACTGTTTCACTTATTTTGTATTGTCAATCGAAATCAATAAATTAAACAATTGTTTAATTATAGCTATTTGCTCTAGTTAAATTTTAATTTGATTATTTTTTTATGACGTTTTCAAATTTTGATCAGGTCTTAAAATATTTGCATTGTTTAAACGATCAAAATTTTACTAAAAATTTAAATGATAAGATAAAAAAATTTATTTAATTTCTAATTCCTATGATCAATGTTATTCTTTTTCTAAGGGTTGGCTTATTAAAATTGCTATTCAAATAAATCGTGCTTTTTTTATTGTGTTTTTTTTTATTAGTGAGAATCAAAATAATTTAATTTGTTTTTTTTTAGTTGAAAAAGGTTTGTTTTATAAATTTAGAAACAATTTTCTACGCAAAAAAATAAAATTCATTTTATTTTAGTTTATAAACAGAGCTTGAGGCCATTAATCATTATTTAAAAAAAAATTATTGCGTGTTACTGGACTAATTTGTTTTACCGATTCAATGAAAGGAAATGTAATCCCTTATAATAAGATAAGTTTTTTTTCGCTGGCCAATTATTTTTAAAAATGCTTGTTACATAATTTATGAAAAAAGAAGACAAAATTAATGAATTAACGAAAATTTTTACGATGATATTATTTTCTAATTATTTTTTAATTGATTTTAAAGTTTATTTTTTTTTTAAATATATTTAAGATAAATCGTACACCTTTTTAATTTTCTAATTAATGATAAATAAAAAAGTCCTTCAAAAATTCACAAGAAAACATTTTTGTTAAATTAGGCATAAATAAAGCTATGCGAATTCATGAATACTGAAATAAAATTAAGTATTTTTTGGGTTTCATGAAAGCTTTCATGCGTTAAAATTATCAGTAAAAAGTATTTTTAGATTATTCCGGCTCCAATTCGAATGAATCCTAATTAAATTTATTAAAATTGACATTTAGTTAAAATAATTTGAAAATTTAAGATAGAATATTGTGATTTTTTTGTTATACCAAATATTAAAAATGTTTCAAATAATAAATAAGTAATTCAATATTTCAATTATAATCATTATAATTGAAATAATGAATTAAGTTAAGTAAACTCGAGTATTTTTTTTTCGAATGTAAAACAAATATCAAAAAAAATTCCAAGGATATCTTTATGTTAAAATTTAAAAAAAAAAAGATTCCAATTATTTCAATTTACATTAAAAAAATTTTTTTAAATAAAAAAGAAAAATTTTTTCTCAAAATTTTAAAAATGTTATTCAAGAGAGAGAATTTTTTTCTGATATAATAATTTTTTAGATATGCATATTCGTGCTAGGGAAAAATTACTAATAAAAGAATCAAAAAATTCGTACTTTGAAAGAATTATAAAATTATTAAAATTTATAGCAAATTTGCATTTGTCATTTTAATAAAACGTGTTTCAATTATTTTTATTGAAAAAAATTTACTTTAGTTCCGCTTTTCTCCCGATGTTTAAATTTTATATTAAAATCTAAATAAAACGCTCGTGCTACCTTAAGCATCTGTTCATTCAATAAAGATATCTTTTAAGATAAAATAGATTTCTAAAATATTTTATTATCTAATATTTTGGTGAAAATACTTATTTTTTAAAGATTAACTATTATAATATAATTATTCATTTCAAATTATTTTTTATTGTTTTTAGCTGTCGATTTTTGCGTGGTAATCATCATTTACTTTAACTAATGATGTTCTTTTAATGAACAAGTCCTATCTAATTGAACCAAATCCATAATAAGGTGTTTTAAGAGAACGCTCGAGCTTAATTTATTATCTTAATTGAAATCAGGCCTCTTATAATGCTATGCTTCTTACATTTTTTTGCAATTCGACTTTTAAATATTTTATAGATTTTAAATATATTTCAGATTTCAGAGTCAAATTTGACTATATTATTTGTTAGAAAGATAAAAGTAGATTATTTGTGTTGAACTAATTGTTAAGATTGTTGAAAAATAAGAAAATAAGTTTTGAATTCAAGATAAAATTGGAGGAAGTTTATTTCTTAGGATACTGAATTATTTTTCTAATAAAGTCGTGCACTTTTGTTTCTAAAAATGTGAATCATATCTCATAATCTCGAGCTTAAATATTTACTCTTAAATTAAAAAAACAATTTTTGATACGACTAATAGCTTTAGTAGTAACCTTTGATGGCTTTAATTTAAAAAAAAAACGAAACTAATGAGTAAGAGTAACAAACTAGCTGACTTGCTAGAAGCTTTAAGAAATTTAACAATTTGACAAGCTTTACTTGAATGAGTCTTTAACAATAAACATATCTAGGTCTAAAATGCATCATTTTTGTTCTAAAAAATTTTTTTTTCTAAATACGAAGATGAATAATAAAATCGATTTTTAAAAAAATAATAATTAGCTTAATAGAAATATTTGTCGACTTTTTTTTTCAAAAAATGATAAGTGATATTTAATTTTTTACAAAACAAATTAAAAAAACTATTTAGAGGTAAAAGAGTAGAACCCATTCGTATCTAGCAATATATCATTTATATGTTTAGTTTTTTCGTGATAGCTTTAAAAGTGAAAATTAATGACAATATCAGCTTGATTTTTGAGCGAAAACCGATTCTACGATCAAAATATTCATCAAAATAAAAAGATAAAAAATCACAAATTTAATTCTAAAATGCCAATTTTGCAGCCCAATTTACTTAACTCACGTAGCAAATTTTTTTTCCAAGATTCTCAATAGATCTGAACACTTCCGCAAGGAACAGGAATAGCAGGAAAATGGATTGATGTTTTCTTTTCGATTAAGACTTCTAAGTGCTAAATAAAAAACTGGTTTATAAAAGCAAGATTTTTTCATTGAGCTTTCGGAAAAAATCTATTGTGCAATGAGTGCAATAAGTTGTTTTCTAAAGCCATTCATTAAAATCAGACTAATTATTTTTCTGAAAATTTTGCTGTGTCACTCATATGTTTTTCAATGAGCTGAATTATTTTATTGCTTTGCTCATACTTGCATTCATTTTTTCTATCTGATTGGAAATAAGTGCTTTTTTTAGGGGGTTTTAAGAGGCTTTTTGTGACAAGTCATCGGAGTCAATTTGAAAACTTTTTCATCATTGAACCTGGTGAAAAAAGTTCAAAAAAGAAAAAGAATATTCATACCCTTGGAAAAAATTTTGGAGTACAAGATTCTTGTTCTTTAACAGAATTAATTCACTGTTTTTTTTATGAAAATAATAATAAAAAGCTAAAGCCGTATTGTTAATTTAAATTGTGATCAATATACCTCTAGAGAAGCCTGCAGGTAGAATGGGTGGATTTAAGACTTTTTTTAATACTTTGAAACTTTATTCGAAAAAACTAGTGACTAGAGCCAAAGCCCATTGCCAAAAGCATTTAATTTAATTAATTATTTCTTTTTCGCTTTTTTTCTGAATGTTTTTTCTAAGTAATGATTTGATCGCAGGTCGCTCAATCAAAACAAGTTCTCTCTCGATTGTGTTTTTGACTGCACGATTTGTTGTTTTTTCATTAAGAATTCTTTTGTTAGCCAAATCTTGCTGACTTTGGTCCAGTCTCTCGGGTCGAACTAACCAAGCAGCTCTTAATCTCAACACGAAACATTGTATTTGATCCACAAGTCAAAGTTTAATTAAAGAATTAATCGCTTGACTTGGATATGTTCTGTTTGGCTTGGAATTATGAGCAAAAGGTAAGAAGAGGAATGAGCAAATATTTTTCTAGTATCAAATTTTGTTTTATCCTTTTCTTAAAGCTTTGAAATGGCAAAATATCCAACACTATTTAGATAATTTAGAATTCGTATACTTGTTTTCTTTTTTTCAAGAATTAACAAGATCACATTCTAAGCTATTACATAACTACAATTGCGATTGATTTTTAAACGTGATAAACAGGCTTGTTTATCAAGATTGTGTCTTAAGCATTTTTTATCCTAATGAATTTTTTGTTCGTAGAGACAACCAACTTTTTGCCAAAGACTCAACTCTTCGAATCAAAAAGAATTATTTATTTTTGCTTTCGCAAATGCTCCACAAAACAAACTCTTTTAATCACGGAGTTTAAGGTTAAAATAAACAAAAGTAGGCATAGTAATTAGAAAACAAATATGAATCAATATTAAATCAATTCAGGATAAACTCGATTTGGCATTTTTAAGCCTTATGATCGCTCTTACTTACGCTCTAAATAGTTTGATTATTTTTGCCTCAACCTGTTATTACGTATTTTTGTTTATTTTCCAATCTTTCTAAGACGATAGTTCGACATGCAAAAGGTCTATAAAAATTCTAGTTTTTTTGGTTTTAATTTAAATGTTATTAAATCAAAAAAGCTCGTTTCGAATATCGTATAAATTCATGGTCCATCATTCTGATCTAAATCAATTCGGGTTCAAATTATATGTTTTTTCAGATTATATGTTTGTAGGGTCGAATTTTATTTCTGAAAATTTTAATTATCTTTTGCAGGCATTCTAAGATGGAGTACTTTAAGCAACAATTTTTTAAGATGCTTTTTTGGTAAACGTTCAGTTCATAAATTTTTTTTTCGTAGAATAGCAATTTTCATGTAAATTTTTTAAAGAGATAATAATTTCTCGTATTTTTTCATTGACAATAAATTGAAAAAAATATTTAAAATTTTCCTTTAATGTACAAAAAACGAAAATTTAATTGAAAAAATTTTATTTCAAGAGTTAATAAAACGTAAACACATTTAAAATTTGTTCTAAAAAGCAATTTTAAATTTATTTAATCTTTAAAATTTTCTTTTAAAGTTTATAACATAATTTATATGAAAAAAAAATACTATGAGTTTATTTCTATGAAACATTTTTCTACTTTAAATTTATTCTATGAATTATATTTTATATGAATTGACACATCATCGATTTTTTTTAGTCAATGTAATCTTAAATGCCAAAAGCCTAATAGTATGCCCAAATAAGGTTTATAGAGTTGAGCTTTATTTTAGAGGAAAATTCAATGAAGTAAATAAATATTTTTTTTATTTATATTAAATAAACTTTAAAGTAGTACAATTCACGTAAATGTTTGCCATCATATAAACACATAATTGATTCCCATTATTTGGCATTAAGAGTTCGTTCTCTAGTAATCGATCAGGATTATTAATTACTTTTAATTTGTTAGATAAAGCTTTAAATATTTAAATCAAAAAGTGAACTAGTATATGAGATTTTTCACTCATTTTAATGGATTCTCAAGGGAAAATACTAAAAAAAAGCCTAGAGTTGATTGATTGAATTACACCGGATCATTCAGTGCCAGCATTTGTTCAAATCACGTGATTCATAAATTGAATCTTGACAAAAATTTAAAACACTCTATGCTATGTTTATTTTCCACTTGTGTTGGGTAATAATTGAAAGTATTTTTTGACAGTTGAAAAAACTATTTCCTGCTATTTTTGATTCTCTTAAATCCGAAACAAAAATATTATTGTTAGGCTTAAGAGCTACTCACTGCTAGCTGCTTCAATTTTTAACTTAATTTACATAGTTTAGCTTAAAATTATTTAAATCAAGCTTTTTTATTTGTTTTGATTTAAATATTTGATTTGATTAATGCACAATTGGCCGAGATTGAATGACCGACCAACACCTGAGCAACGTTTAATTTATTTTTTTTAAAGCAGATTCATTTAGTTTTCTCAGTCTAAGTGCTTTTCAGGAGGCTATATAAACTTTGGAGAAATGTAGAGCAAAATTTGCGTTTAAATATTATTGGCATCGAATCGAGGCATAAATTACGTTTTACTCCTGATTTAAACAATAACAACGGCACATTTATTTAGGCTAAATAAAAATTACAGGCAATTAAAACTATTTTATTAGAATATTTAAGTGAATACTTCAATTTGTGACCCTACGCAACAAACAGAACGAGCTTTGTAAGGTTCTTAAATAACAATTGAACTCAATCGAGAGGAAAATAGTTTTGAAGTATTTAGTTCATTAAAAGAGATGTTCAATTTATTTTTTTGACTTAGTTTTTTTTTATAACTCGGCAGGTATTTAAGTGACAAGTTCATTCTGATTTTATTTTCAGAAACAAAAAAAAATTATTTTTTTTTCTCTCTCTCTCTCTAATCAAATCATTAATCTAGGCCCGAAATCCTAGTAGCTAAGTTCTCATTTTTCATTTGATTAATACATTTAATTACATATTTAAATATTTAAATATATAATCAACTCAGCACTATCGTCAGTTTTCATTCAAATGAGGAAATATTTTTTTTTGGAATTATTTGTCTTCATACATTTCAAATCACGTTCAAATTTTACTGCCCATGCATGTCAAATAACTGATTTTAAATTATTTTTTTCAATAAATTATTTACATAAAGGTGTGGTATTATAAACAATGCAGAATTTGGTTTTAAATTAGATTCTGAAACGCAATTGTTTGCTAATATTTAAAGAGATTTTCTCTTTTTTTTTTCCAAAAATTCTGAATTCAAAATTCAAGTGACTTGTAGAATGATAATTTTTCCAATCTAGTTTAGATTTTTGCACATTTTTCACCATCAAGGTAGACTGAATAATAATTTTCATTCAAAAAATGTTGCCTAACTACAAACTTTAAGCATTTAAATGTGAACAAAAA
>QEOQ01000663.1:312235-333859 GCA_010279815.1 Brachionus plicatilis | reverse complement strand
TTTTATTAAAATTAAGATTTAGATGTAATAAACATGAATTTAATAATGAAACCAGAGGCTAGCGGCGAGCACCTGTCGACGTCGTCATCGTCGTCGTCGTCAGGCTACCAGGAGAGCTACTATTGGGAAGAGGACGAGTTCGACGAGTGCGAGTCGGACACGGACATGGACGAGAACAAGGCGCGCACCGACCTCGACATAGTCAACTTTTCCTCGTACATAAACCGCAATCTGAGCGAGAAGCAGATGCGCGACCTCTTCTACCAGGACTACACGATCGGCAAGGAGATAGGCAAGGGCGGCTTCGGCACCATATTCTCGGCGGTGCGCAAGTCGACCGGGCAACCGGTCGCGCTCAAAGTGATCCGCAAGTCGAGCGTGGCCCAGTGGTACAGTCTGGACTTGAGCGACGACCTCATCTACCAAATGGACGAGGCACGCCAGGACACTCTGCTCACCCGGCGCATACCGCTAGAGATCGCGTTGATGATCCGCGTGCGCCATGTCAAAAGCTGCATCAAAATACTCGACTATTTGGAGCAGCGAAACTGTTTCATAATCGTGATGGAGCGGCTCGAGTGCTGCAAGGACCTGTTCGACTACATCACCGAGATATCGTACAAGTCGAGCGGGAGCGGGCTGGCCGAGCCGTGCGCCAAGCTCTTGTTCAAGCAAATAGTGGAGACTGTGCTGGCCATCAAGAAGCTGGGCGTCCTCCACCGCGACATCAAAGACGAGAACATTCTAATCGACTTGGAAAACAACCAAATAAAATTGATTGATTTTGGCGCCGGCACGTTCACCAGTCCGCTCAAGTCCAGCAAGTACACGGAGTTCTTTGGCACCAGGGTGTACGCGCCGCCCGAGTGGCTCTTGAGCAAAAGCTACAACGGCGACCGAGCGGCCGTGTGGTCGCTGGGCGTCCTGCTCTTCAACATGATCTACGGCGACATACCATGGGAAGAGGACGACGACATACTCAACTGTCGACTCACTGGCAAAAAAAATCTCTTCAATCAGTGTTCGTCGCGACTTGATTTTTGTCTTGGTCGCGACGTCGACGATCTCATCAAGTCTTGTTTGAGAATTGACGAGCTACAGAGAATAAGCCTAGACCAAATGCTCACTCACAAATGGTTCAGTTCACTTTAGTGCCCATGTGTGAGTGTGAGTGCGAGAGTGTGTGTGTGTGTGTGTGTGTGTGTGTGTGTGGTGGTCACCTTGTGTCCATGTGTCCTAATTTATTAACGCTATATCCCTCATGAGAAAAAAATAAAAACAGTAATGATATATGAATATATGCAATCAATAATGGCCTATTAATGGGAGCGCGGGTTTTGGTACAAGTGTTGTGTGTGTGTGTGTGGTTGTATGCGCCGCTGTATATACTGAATGTGATGGCGCAGCATATTTTTTGGGTATGGATTGTCAAGCTTATCTATCTACGCATTGGTCTATGCTTTTAATTGATGTGGCCGGGTGGCAGAATGCACACGTCCAAGTTATACTCTAAGCTGAATAATGTAAAGTAAAATGAAGTGGCCGTGCGCACGCCTCACTCGGCTATTTGTCATCTCAATATTTATTCTTTTATTGTTGTGTAAATTTTCTATTAATTTTGTGAAAAATAATCGAAGAATTTTTTTTTTTTTTTATACAAAAATGATTTTATTTTTATTTTATTTTTTGTTGTTCAAAGTTAAATCGATGCCGACCAATTTTAACTTTTCTTTTCTTTTTTTTAGTTGGAAATCAATTTAGTTCATTAATTTTTATTAAATTTTATTTTTAAACAAACAAAAAAAATATAAGCAAATAATTTATGCTGTAAATAAGAGTAATTTATTTATTTTTTCCTCAATATTGTTTTGCTCTGTTTCCTTTATATTCTATTCTTTTTTTATTACTTCATTTTATTTATTTTTTTTAAATAAAGTCTCAGTAAAAATTCAAATATTTTATTTTTTTCGAATCCAGGTCAACGGCCGTGTCCTTTACGAGTTCGTTTGTCTAAGCAAACAGTCGTAGCACACAAAAAGTTCGAGAATGTAACGCTAAGGCCAAATAGAAAATGAAAAAAAAAATACTATTTGCCAAGCAAACATTCCATCGTCATTTAGATCAAATATTTGCACAAAAGCAAACTAGGATTAATGAATTTGTGTCAAAATTACACCTACTAAATAATTTCCATTAAAATTTAATAGTGCTTATTGCGTCACTGTTGAATTAATCATTTCAAAGTAAAAAGTAGTGTTTATTTTTCAGGTAATTTATTTGTGTAAGCACAATTGCGCACTATTTTTTTTAAATAAAATATTTAAATCTATATCAAATTTATTTAACACTATATGTACTTAAAGATAATGTTTTGGAATAATTCAGAAATTAAAAGTATCGACCGATATCTCAATTATTTGTTTCCATGGAAACAAATTTAGAATTAATAATTAAAGTTCGAAACAATAAAATTCAATCAAAAATTAATATTCTTTTACTTAGTAAATATAAGTTGTTTTTTTTTAAATGAAAACAAATTTATGAATTAAAAAATGATTTAATATAAAGTTGTTGCCTTGTAAAGTGCAACTGAATTAATGAATTATTCAAGATAAAGTGACATCTTGTTTTTAATAAAGTTTTTTTTTTAATTAATTTAAAATTTTGATTCATGACTAAGAAAAAACATACCTCTACACAAGCTCTATCAAGCATACGTATTCATGATTCAACAAAAATTTTGAATACCATAAATCACGTTTAAGCAATAAAAATAAAAATTTCTTGATTCAATCGCGTATGCAAACAAAACTTGTTTAAAATTTTGAATTGCTTGTTTTGCTACCATGAAAAGAAGCCTATGGCAAATAAAGATCAACAAGTATTTTAAAAATTATTTAAAAAAGTTTTTAAGAAATTTGATTTTAATTTTTTTCCACAAATAAAATATCAGTGGTAGCCTTTTTTATTTCAAATCCATTTTGTAAACATACTTGGTATTTAAAAAAATAACCACTCAGTCAAGTATTTGTTCTAGTTAATTTAAAAGAAAATTGTTAATTAATTTTTTTTTAAATGAATTCTCTTATCTAAACCGATTTGGATCCTAATTTATTTTAAACATTCTGTCGTTACAATAAAATTAACTAAATTGAATAGCTTTAATAAAAAATGTGAATGATATCAACAAAAGTGTAATTTTTCAAAATTGAATATTTTTGACAATGAAAAAAGATAAAAATTTATAATTTTCTTAATGATAGTTTATTTTTTATCTTTTCAAATGGCTGAGAATTTCAATTGCAAGGCGTGCATGTGTCTAGTCTGCAAATTAAATTATTTTAAACACTCTCCCCCTCCCGCCTCCCAGAAGGAAAAAATTAAAATCAAATTTAATAAACTTTAGTTTATTTGATGTCTGATTTAAATTACTTAAATAATTTATTTTTGATTAAAATTAAAAGAAAAATTTAAATTTAAATTTAAAACAATCATAAACAAAGCTTAGTTTTTAGTAACATTTTTCAAGTTAGACAATTTTAGCTGCATATACTGCTAAATCAACACATTTTGGATTAAAACAAAGCGACATTATTGCAAATTAATATGACTTCAAAATTATTTTAACCATTATCTCAATGATCGATTTATCACGATCGTCAAAGCTTTAACTTGTATCGAATAAAATTTTCACAATTGTTTTTGTGATGCAAACCAAATAAAAAGTTTAAAGTAGATTAATTAAAGCTTAGTTTATATGAGTACGCTCGAGCCAAAATTAGGAAAAAATATTCATTGAAGCTAAAGTAATTTTTAAATCACGTATTTCAAACAAAAAAGCCAAATAAATTTCATTAAATAGGAAACCTTTATTTCACTAGATCTGTATTAAACTCCTAAAAGTACGAAAAAATAATTTACAAGTTCATCTTTAAATAAATATCCCTAATCATATTTCAAGTCATATCTTAAGTTTTCAAACATAATAAAATATAAATACGTTTGTAGATCAACCAAATATTTGTTTTGATTGTAGATTATGCTAAGACGTTTTTGGTTCAGAGCCAACAACAAAATAATACAAAAATGAAAGATATTATTTAAAATTTTATTTAGGTTTTTAAGTAATTTCAAAAAAAAATTATATATCTTTTTATTTATATAATTTACAAGTTTAGTGTGTGTATGTGAATGTGGGCAATAGTTTTTTTGTTACCAAAAAAAAGATTAAATATTTGTAATATAAATAAAGATAAAAAAATAAAATGTGAGCAAATATAAATAAAAAAAAAATTTCTTTGAACAAGGATAAAGGCGTTAGATGGATCAATAATATTTGAATTGGTACAAAAAAAAAAGTGGGAGAAAAATAAAGCAAAAACGAAAATGGTTTCAAAAAATCTAAAAATCTTGATTTTGAAAAAAAAAGAAAAAAGGCAAATTTTTACACAATATTTTGAAATAATTTTACAAGAGATCAAGGGCATAATTGATGGTATGTCAAAATATCGCTCTGGTGCCAACTTGATCATGGCTACACACAATCTCTAAAAAATACGTCCATGTGCACATCAATAAATTCTCTGAAAATGTTTCGCTTTAATACTTCACAAAATAAAGAACAAACATAAATTTTAAAATTGATCTTAATCGTCAATCAGCATTAGACGGTCTGCAAAATTGAACAGCATATTACTGTTTCGAAATGCTGTTCAAATTAGTCAATAAAAAAACAACAATTGTAACATTTTTTTTTTATAAATAATTTACATTGCATCACTTGATAATGGCTTTAAAATTGAACATTTTACTAAAAACAAATAACTAAATGTTTTAAATGATTGACAAAGGCATGTTTTGAGTCGGGGCGTCAATCAACAAGACTTGAGCCATTTGTGATCTGAAATCTCCTCAAGTTTTATTCTGGCGGCAGTGTCACAGTTAAGGCACATTTTGATCAGGTCATTTACGTCAGTCAAGTTTGTGTTGACTATTTGCGGCTTGCTTTTGACAAAAAACGCGTGCTGCTGACTCTTTCCGCACAATCGAGCGTCATACTTGCTGAAATCCAGTTGACAATTTAGAATTTCTTCATCGTTGTCGAACGGTATGTTGCCATAGATCATGTTGTAGAGAAGAACGCCCAGCGACCAAACAGTGGCCTCGTCGCCTTTATACGCTTGCTTTCCAATCCATTCCGGCGGCGAATACACTCTAGTTCCTATTGACAAACAAAAATTAGCATTAAAGGAAAAAAAATTTTTTTTGAAATTTTTTTTGAAATTTTTTTGAAAAAAAAATAATTTATTGTTTAAAATTAAAAAAAAATTTTTACCTTGAAAATCATTTAACTCGTCATTTGTGTAATGGGTGCCAGCACCAAAGTCGATCAATTTCAGCTCGAATGTATTCAAGTCAACGAGGATGTTCTCGTCTTTAATGTCTCGATGAAGAACTCCTTTCTGCTTCATTTCCATGACAGTTGTGACGATTTTTTTAAAAAAAACTCTTGCCATTTGTTGACTAATAGGTCCTCTGTTGTCAATAAAGTCCCACAGGTCCATACAATTTGCCGGCCTTTCCATCACTATCAAATATCTATCATGTCTTTCGATGAAGTCAATTATTTTTATGCAACCGTCGCACTCGACCACTTTTAGCATCAGATCTATTTCCATGGGAATGCAGCGATTTTCATTCTAAGAAGAAGAAAAAAATTTTTTTTTAATTTTTTTATTTAATTTTTTTGTTTCAAGTCATTTTTACATCTATGGTCCATGAGTTGATTTTGTCTTTGTTAATGATTTTGACAGCGATTGGAAAATTGTCTAGTTTTCTTGTGCCTTGGTACACGTCGCCGAAACCACCGGAGCGAATTTTTCGCTGTATGGTGTACAACGAGTGGCACTTGAGGCTGGTCAGAGTGGAATAGGTATGCGTTGGCTGCTCGTGTATGTGAGTGTGGCAGTAGTGGTTGGCGGTGGTCAAGCGGATCAGATGGTCGTTGAGGTCGTTGACTTTGCGCGCAACCTGTATCGAACTAGAGCTGCTCTGGCTGCTGCTGCTCGAACTGCTCAGACATCTGGCGTCGCTGAGCTCCGAGTCGGAGTCCAGCGAGTCGAAGGTGTCCTCGTTGTGTCTGAGGTCTCTTATCTGAGGGCTAAATTTCATTTTATTCAACGGCACAAACAAAAAAATTTATTATCAATTAATCTAAAAACAAAATTGGTCGTTGCGTAAATTAAATAAATAAATGAAAATAAATAAACACAGACAAAAGTTGTACTCAAATGTAAACAAAATGTGATTTTTGTGTCCAGAAATGGTGACAACTTTTAAAGTGTTTTTAGCTTAAAGTTAATAATAGCAAAAAAAGTCACAATTTATTTGATGACGGTGAATAAATTGCAGGAGATTAAACAGTAAATTGAATGGGACTGTATGTGAACAAATCAAATTGAGATTTGGCCGTAGGCCGAGCAAACAATGCGTTCGAGGGCGTTCACAATATTTGGACACTGTCAACAAGAGGCAGATAAGCGATCTTGAGAGCAGATAACTATTTGCATAAGGTGTTAATTGCTAAAGAGATTTCTATCTTCGACCACAACTAAAACCTCATATATTTTTGCATTTCATTTGACTTGGGAGAATAAAAAAAAAAAAAGAATTTCTTTTAAATCTTTTGTTGGTGGTGTTGGGCCTATTCAAGCATTTAATTTAAAATTAGCCTTACTCACTTGAAGTGTACATCGACGAGCCCCCAATCCTTTTTAATTAATTTAATATTTGTCACAAAAATAAAAAAATTAGGCATGAAGCAAAATATTTGAGATATAAGACAAAGTCATCTTACATGATACAATTTCGGCTTTTTGTTAGCTTGGAAACAACTCTGCCCGGCCAAACTAAAGAATAGAGAGCTTTACTTTTATACACACTTTTTTATTTTTTTTTTTTTTTTTTTTTAGCTGTTTGCTAACAAGAGTTATCTATGCACGAATCGTTAACCGACCACATGCGTTCAACGTATTCGGCAATTGAAAAACAATTGCTTTTAGAATAAAGAAAAATGCTTATTTATCTTAAAATCAGTATCCAAAACCAATCTAGACTACACTCATTTTAGACTCAATTAAATTAATTGTAAACACATTTTCAAGCGCCAAAAAAGATAGCTTAATTCTGAATTAGAATTTCTTCAAATTCAAGCGATTAGTTAATTCGCTGCTATGTGGATTAGTTCTATTCGGATTTTGGCTTTTTGTTCACTTCTATTTATTGTTCGAACAATAGCTCGAGTTTCCCCGAACTAAGTCCATCCAATTTGAATTCTGAGAGAACTCTTTTTTCTCTTTCAACTCTCTAATTCCTGCTGACAGCAAAAAAGGAAATAAACTGACTTTTTTTCCAACAACTAATCTAGCTAATGTAATATCCTTGGCAACTGGCTTGTCCTCGAACTAGTACAAGCCGCAATTAGTACTCGTGGCCTGTACGGAGGATAAAAATAAAAATCGACAAAAATTATTTTTGATCGATTAAAACAATTATTTCACGTGAGTGGCAAATAACTTTTTCTTTTCCCTTTTTTTTTTTTTTTTGTTACCTTTTTTTCTGGACACACTTACCTAAGCCAGACAAAGTCCGTAAAAAATCCCAACAAAAAAAATATTCGACTTCGTCTAACAACTGTGTTTCAAAAGGTCTTTTGGAGCTGTTTGAATTTTTACAAGTTTTAGTTTTTGTTCTTAAAAACAAATAAAATTCTTAATTTGTGAAACAGTCAATTCAGATATTTGAATATTAAAAAATAAAGACTACTAATTCAGTTTTTTTTGTTTGGTTTTTTTTTTTTTTCAAACATTCAAACATTCTTTTTTTGAAGTTTTTAATTTCAAATTTTTGGCTACAACAGTAGTCTCGGGCTTAAGCTTATCTAAGGAGGTGACCTGTGTGTTGACGCTTGGACACGCGCGCCAACTTGGCTTACGCTCGCTCACAATCAAATGAACATATTTACAACAGCTCCAAATTAGTATACACACTAACACGCTTTTCATCAATGCATAAGCATCATACTTTTTCTACTTTAGAGTTGATTGTTGTGTTTAGTTACATTGCCGATCGTAATTTGGTTGAAAATTTGTTTTTTTTTAAAATGTAAATTTTCATGTTGTTTGAAAATAAATGATTAGAGATTGTTTAAAAAATTAAAAAAAAAAAAAAAGAAGCTAAATGTAGTATTTAGATGATTTTACTATACCGGTTTCAACGCGATTTTGTTGCTTGTTCTCTTCATTATTTCAAACAACTTAATCACAAAAAAATTGAAAGTAAAACTTGAATACGCTCAGTAGAGTTTTAGCAATTTGTCTGTGCCAATTCGGTGCTGCTCGGTCCTAATACCTAAATGGCAATGTTTGAACAAGATGACTGCTTAATGTCAAGTGCTTATTGTATTCTATAATTAACTATAAATGTTTTTTTTTGGAGACACTAAATCATCCTTTATGTTGAAAAACTTTGTTGAAAAAATGCTATATTTAGCTAATGAAAATAAATATTCATCTTTTATTGCTTAAATTAAATATTTTTAGACGTACCTATAGCTTTGACATAGACTACGTCACCTCAATGACGCTGAAAAAAATCAGCAAACCTTAATGGCTTCATTATTTGGCATTATGTGACGCAATTAATATGCAATATCTTATTACATTTATTAAAGTTCGACTAATTATTAAATGCTAAGTAACTTGATTGCAATTATTATTTTTAAGTACGCAAATAGTTAATTTCCTTTAGAAAAAATTGGAAGATTATTTTTACTACGTTGCCATGGCAACCAGCGGCCTCGCCCATCTACCAGATTGGAACTGTGGATCCTCCACGGAATTGTATGATGCACAAAAATATTTTTACCTTGAAATATATAAATGATAAAATTTTGCTTATTTTGCTTTTATCAAAATTTGCTATTAGCTTAGCCGGAGATACAGAAAGAGAGAGAGAGAGAGAGTCAAGCCAAGTAGCTATTGAGAATTCTCCGACAAAGTCTAGCAAATTCAATGATAAATGCACGTGAATTACGTAATCATATACTGAACACAAACAACACCCAGCACATTCTCATCATCATAACAAAAATGACTAGAAATCCTAAATAGAGTATGTTTTTTATTTAAAAAAAAAAAAAAATAAAATAAATTTTTTTTCTGACTAACGATATAGCTTGCGCATGCTCATTTTAAGTCTAGAAATAAATTTAATTTGTAATTTTGCTCTTAAATTAATATGATCTAAAGGTCTTGAATTTTACAAATAAATATAAAATTTCATTTGTATAAAACAGCGTAACGATAAAAATGATTGCGCAATTCGAAAAAAAAAAGTTAAGCTGCCTTGTTGTGCATTGATAGCCGAGACTTAGTTTCATGGTTTTCTAGCTTCACTTAAAGCAAAAGTTTAAATTTTTAAAAATCAATTAAAAAAAAGACTCTCAATAAACCAAGTCAATTGCAAGTCCTAATTAGACTCAATTGAAAACGAACTGGCCACAAATACTCAGTCAATATACAAAGCCTTTATTTTTTTTTTTATCTATGTTTAAAAAATAATCGTACGATTTTTAAGCTAAACGGTCGTAAATTTCAAGATAAAAGGCAAAATAGCATGGGAAAATTATAATCATAAATTTACAAAGCCCACAATACACTAGCTTGTAAAAAAGTCCTAAATTAAGCCAAGAAATGAGGAACCATTTGTGATCATTAGCCAAAAGAAAAAACTAATTTTTGAATTTTTTAAGACCTTTTTTTTTTGTTGTTTAAATAAAAAAATTAAATAACTAATATTTTTTCGCGTTTTATAATTTCCTAAAAAATCAAAAGCCTAGAGAAAATTTTCCAAGTTAGACATGGATTCTGGCAGTATAGCAAAATACACGCAATAAAAAAAATGAAAAAGAATTCCTCGAAATTTTTTTCTCATTCATTACATATTTATTGCTCAAGTACCTTTATTGTTGCTCAATTATCTAACCCTTGTACCTTGAGTAACATCAGGTATTTCGCGTTTTTTTTTCTTTCTTTTATTTTTATTGAATATGTCGCTGAAAAATAATTAAATCTTGGGGCTTTTAAATTTATTTACCGGTTGTCAATGAGCTGGTAAACAAACAAGCAGAGATTTTATCCAGATACTTAAGGGAAATGTAAAACTTCATCAAACATGGAACACTAATCTAAAAAGCCTCAAAAATTAATTGAAATTTTTAAATGCCTTTGAAATATGTTTAAATGAAAATTATTCATTTTGATTTTAATGGAATGCTTTCTCAATCGGAATTTGTCTCTTTAATATTAGTAAACTTTGTTATTTAACATTTGATTTTTTTATTCTCTTCCAATAATTAAAGCCTACTGATGCCAAATTGGGTATATCCAAAACCAAGACTGTATTTTGAATTTTTTGAACTAATGACGGTTTTTTTTGTACGGATGAATTAATCTAAAAAAAGTCTAAATAGAATTCTCACAAAAGTTGGTAAAAAAATGAGCATTTATATGGAAAAAATTTCAACATTGTTCATGATTCTAAATTGACATTGGTGAGGTTTTACTCATTTGAATTTATTATTACTTTATAATTATCAGTTGAAATAAATGAGTAGAGTGATTTTTGCAATTGAGAGAGTTTTTATACTAAAACTTTGTACTTTTTCATTCAATATTAGATTAAATAGAGGAAAAATGAATAAAATAAAAGTTCGAATCGAAGAAACCAAATATTGGCCTAAATTACTTTTTTTTCTAATCAAATATGGTTAGGTCGTTTCATTAAAAAAACTGAATTGAATTTCAAATAATTAAAAACTCTACTAAGATAGCAAACAAACAAATATTTTGATTGCTAAAAAAAGAGCAATTATTAAATTCAAAAAGCTCACTTAAACATTAGAAACTGTTGTGCTAGACTAGAAAACGTGCCGAAATAGCCATATTAAATCAACAAATAACTAAACAAAAACCTTATGAAGTAAATTATTAAATCTTAAAAAAACGAATTTCTTAGAGTAAGTCGAGAAAATGTTTAAATACTTAAATAATTGTTTACCAACTTCAAATAGTAAATGAAAAGTAATTTTTCTTTCTAAATTACCTGTGCATAAGAAGTGAATACAAAATAAATATTGCTATGAAATAAAAAAAAATTCACAAAATTCTACCAAGATTTCCTTCTGAAATAAAATAAAAATGACACTACAATCTGGTAAGAGAATCAAATGAAGAAGAATAATAGTCAAGAATCTGAATTGTGGAAATTGTCCTTGAATGCATTTGAATGAGAAGATGTGGTAATGACAAAGTGCGGTAGCTCATTCCACATAGATCCTACTAATCCTACTAGTGAAGAAGTTTTCTCTTGAACTTAACAAACAGAATTGCTTCTGAAGTCTAGATTTTTTATGGAGATTCACCGATGATCGAACACTACTTGAATCTATTCATAAATTCGTGAAGGCAGGTAGTTGAACAATACTCTGTTTGCTGACAATTTTCAAAAGTTGAATTGCGTCACCTCTTTTCTACTTTCAAGTGTAGGTATGTCAATTGTTGCTAATCTGGATAGATAGTTGAGTTAAAATTGAGATTCCTGAGACTAGGTACTAGTTAGGTAGCTCTACTATGAACTTTTCTGGTCATCTATACTTCCATATTTCCTCAAATAGAAAAAATTTCGGTCATCAAAAGACTCAATCACTTCTATTTGTAACAAGAAATTTTTTTACATGGCATGACTCAAGAGTTTTTTTAAAACGGGAAACTAAAAAACAACTCAAATAAAAGCAAATTTTGAGCCCCCAGATTTCTTTCTTTCGTTTGTGATTCCTTCTATTTGAGTAAATATGGTAGTAGATCTTAATGCATTAATGTATCATTTTGCCATTGTTTGCAAACAAGAAAAAATGGACAAAAATCCGTACAAACAAACTAAAAAAAGCCTCTATCAGTAAGCGCCATTTGTTTAATAAATTTTGATAAGCTAATTTAGTAATAACTTAGAATCTATTTTATCCCGGTTTCATGATAAATTTCCAACTTAAAAACATACAAGACCAATTTATTTTTTCTGGGTTTAGTTCTGAGCACAAAGTCTCCCGAAATTCGAACTAGCTTTATTAACAGTATATTTAAATTTAAATGATATTTTTGGATTTTAAATCAATCAATATTAATTAGGATAAATTTTAATAGCTTCACATTCCTTCTAAGAAAGGCATAGATAAAATAGATAGAATTAGATTGAATGCCTAAGCAGTTTCGAATCATGATTTCTTCGGTCGATTAAGGCCTTGTTCGAATCCAATTTGAATCTAGATTGAGCTAGATTGATCGATAAAAAAATCGATCTTAATAATTATTTAATCATTTGTTAATAATCTTGAGCAGTGCTAATGTCCTGAAACTCTGGCAAAATATTTAATTACTTCCCAAGTTGCGCAACCGAGTACGACATATTTTCTAGACTAAGTCTTTGAAGTTTAAATATGGTACTTGGAGCAACAATCTTCGGCTCACTTTATTTTGATTCTAATTTAAAACCTGTTTGAGATTGAGAGCTTGTATTCCTTGGCAATTATCTTGTAAATAGATCGATGCTTTATTAGAATATCGAATGAATTTATTAGTGGTATTAATCGCGACTAGAGTCATTCGTGGCCCAAATTTCGGACAGTGAGTACTACTTGAGCGATATTTTGTTCGAATGCTTTTACTTTGAATGGACCGGATATTACAAGTCTATCACAATTTTAGATTAGATACCATATGTCATGTAGGTGAATGGCAACAATGCTTGTTTTTGATTCTTATTTTTAATAGAATTTTTGTTTAACCATCTATGAGTGGAAGCAATTAAATACACAAATAAAAATGATCTTAGATAAAGTAAACATCAAAAATTAATAATTCTAAGTATATATTAAAAGCATTGTTTTTATTTTTCTTTTTTTTTTATTTATTGATGAAAAAAAATTGTTTCATAATATTTTTGAGATAAATTAGAAATGATATCAATGTTCTTACAATTAAATTTTTTTAATGTTTATTTTTTTTCAAAGAAAAAATTCCTTTTAAATAAAAACCAGGTAATCGTTTGTCTATTATCTATCAATTAAAACTTCATTTCAAATCAATACTTTTTTCGAAGTGAATTAAAATTTTACATATCAAAAAAAAACAATGAAAAAATAATGAAAAAAGAGTTAAACTAAACAATATATTGATATCGCTTAGTTGAACACCTTAAAACTATCACCACAAATACTTATCAAATAGATATTTTATATTTAATTACTTAAAAAATATTTAGGCAATAATTTAATATTTTAGAAAAAAAGCTGAATTTTAAATCTTTTTAAAAATTATCTTTAAAATCGGACCCTAAATAAAACGATAATTGAATTATATGTGTTTATAAATTGATTTTAATATTTAATTACTGATCATTAGAAACAATCCGTTCTGATTTATCCAAAAATAAAAAAATTAAAATATCAAATTACCAATATCAAATTGAATAAATTCGGAAAATTTAAATTATTTCATTTCAATGAAGCATAACTTAATTAATATTTAAAACATGATATAATATTAACTTAATAAGATATATTTTAGAAAGAAACCTATTCAAAATTTATACATTTTTTTATTGTTTTTTACAGATCATATTTTAGTGTTGCTTTTTTAATCAAAGTATCTATTTCAAAACAATAAAAAGTAATAAAATTTTAACTTTATAAATTTATTTACAGTTTTTTTTAATAGATTAGTGGCTTAGAATAAAGATTAATTGTTTTTATGACTTTTGGTTTCCAAGCAATTTGCATTGCCCTATTTGACTTTAAATAGTTGAACCAAAATGCAATAACTTTCTATAAAAATTGTCAAAAATGCATAAAAGTAATAATTCGAATGATTCCGGAAAAATTTATATTAACTACTATATAGCTATTGCGTATGCTTCTTTTATTGTGATAGCATCTGTTCTAGTTGGAGTTCTTTCAGCTTTGGTTAACCCGCCTGAATGTAGCACTGACGATTCAGTTAAACTTGTCCAAAAAATCGATGACTTAAGAAACAATTTTAGAGAAAATAAATCAACTTATGATTTACTGAAATATTTGTTTAAAAATCCAAAATCAAGCTTTTTAAAAGAGCTAGAACGTTGTGAAGAATTGAATCAGCCGACCAATGGACAACTTTGGGAAAGCATGACTTTGCCAAAAAACATAGTCCCTATCAAATATGATATAAGGCTGTATACTCCTGTTTTCGCAGCTGACTCATACAGTGGTGAAATTCGAATTGAAATCAATGTTGTGGAACCCACTCAATTTATAATTTTAAATGCAAAATTTCTTAGTGTTTATTTGGCATCGCTTAATGATACAGCTAACAACCAAGTTGAACTGGCCTGCGATGGTCTTTTTCTACCTAATGATTATTATGTGCTTAAGACAAAAAATAAACTCTCTGGACAAAAATATCTGTTAGATTTATACTTCACAGGTAATCTAAACGTATTCAGCTCAGGTATTTTTGAAATAAAGTATAATAATGATGATCAAGAATTTGACGGGTTAGTTATTTAATTAAATTTTTTATTTTATTATTTTTTAAACAGAAGTATGCTTGCGAGTCATTTTGAGCCATTGGACGCTCGAAAAGGATATCCTTGTTTTGACGAACCTCAGTTGAAAGCAAATTATGTAATTGAAATTTATCACCCAAATGGAACTCAAGCTCTTTCAAACTGGCCTGTTGAGGTAGTTTTATTTTTAAATTTTTATCTAATTTATTAAAAATCTCCATTTTAGTCTGAAAGTATTGTAAATGATGGAGAAATTTTGACAATTTTCAAACAAACTCCTAGACTCCCATCTTATTTAATTGGTTTGACTGCTTTCAATAAATCAGATTTCGGCTTCAAACAAAAAATGACAGATCAAAACATACCTGTAATTTATTATTTTTTAAATAAAAAAATTTTATTTAGAATTTCATAAGATAAGATTTTGGGCCCGTAAAAATTACATAGAAAATGGCCTTGCTGATGATCCACTTCAAATGACAGTTGATCTCTTTAATTCTCTAGAGAAAATTTTCAGCGATGTCAAAGAAGCCATTCCGCCTAAAATCGATGTTTTTGCCATTCCGTTTTATCCTGTAAGAAAAAATTTAAGAAAAAAAATTAACAATGAACTAAATGATTTATGATTAAAGCAAGAAGCTGTTCCACACTCAGGACTCATATTATTTGAAGAAAACAAAGTCTTGTTTAAGAAAACTACAATACAAGAACGAGTGAGACAATCAATTACTCTGGAGATGGCAAAGTTACTATCAGAATTTGTAAACATATTTAATTTTAATTTATTTTTGAATTAAATTTTATTTTAAACCAAATTAAAGTGGTTTGGCAATTACATGACCTTTGAATGGTGGTCTGAATTATGGCTTCAAGAAACAATCGGTAGTTTACACATTCTTTTAGATTTTGATGAATTACTCGAGTAACTTTTTTTATCATTAGCTGATTACATGAAATATAAAGTTGTTGATATGACCTACCCTGACTGGCGAGTTGTAAGAATTAAATTTTGAAAGGAAATTATTAATTCTAATAAATTCTCCTAGTACGACCAATTTATTACTGAAGAACTTATTCAAGTGTTGACAGAAGATTGTAATTAAAAAAAAATATAAAAAGGAAAACTTTAAATTCTTTTAACTTTTAGCTTATCCATCTTCTCATCCTGTAATCAAGCAAGTAAATAGTCCTACTGAAATCGATGAATTATTTGATGACATCGAAAGTTCCAAAGGTGCAGCGATCTTGCGTATGATGGAATATGAAATTGGAAGCTATGATTTTATGCTTGGAATAAAAGTAAATTAATTTTGTTTTCAAAATATTTAAAATATCCTATTTTAATTTTTTAAATTTAAAATTAGAATTATTTAAAACAAAGTCAAAATGGAATTGGTAAGCCAGAAAAATTGTGGGAAGCATTAGACAACATTGTAATTCGTTTGGAAAAAAAAATCAATTGTTTAATTTTCAAATTTTTTAGAGAAATTGGCCGGCCAAAGATTTTGCCGAACGATGGTTTACTCAAGCAAACTATCCGTTAGTTGAGGCTCGAATTAACAAAAAAAGTGATGGAAAATTTTATGTTGATATTAATCAAGAAAGATTCAAATCAGATTATTCTATATTCAGCAATCAAGATTTATATCCTACAGTATTTAATTATACTTGGTATATTCCTTTGAGATGTGTTTTTGGACGAACTGCAGCTGATCCAGAACCGATGATTTTTGACTTCCAAATTGAAACAAAACAATTTTCCCAAATTATTGGTGACGGAAATATAGAGTTTAATTGGTTTCATTGTGATGAAAGATTTGCCGGATATTATCAACTAGATTACAGTCAAGAAAATTGGGAGAATCTTGGCTTTGCCTTGAAGCAGCGTAATGGAGTAAAAATAATAAATTGTCTAAAATATTTTTAATCAATAAAAATTATTATAAAATTAGAACTTGGAAGCTTCGGATCGATCAAATTTGATTCATAACCTATTCATTAACACTTTTAATGGCAAAACTTCCTATAAAATATTGACTGATTTTCTATCCTATTTGCCTCAAGAAACCGAATATTTACCTTGGAAGACAGTTCACAAGCATGTTAGCGATCTTGCCGCAGTATTGGAGTACAGGCGATCTTTCTATCCTGTTTCAGTAATAATGCTGTTTAAGATTAAAATTTAAATTTTAACTAAATTTAAAGCAATATTTTGTCACCATGCTTCAAGAAATTGAACATTCTAGTAACATATGGGAAGCTTCTTCAAATCATGTTGAAGAGTATTTAAAAAAATTTTTTAGACTTCAAAATTAATTTTGTTCTCAAGATTGAAGAGGGAAATTATTCTTGAGTTGTCTTGCCGAATGCTGGATTCGTATTGTCTTAAGAATGTCACTAGTTTGTGGCCTCAGGCATTTAATTCCTTAATAAGTTCAACAAATCCAAACACGTAAATTTTTTTTAAATTTCTGTTGTTTCTATCTTTCAATTTTTTGATTAGTTTAGCTCCTCATGTTAAACAAATTGTTTACAACTATCATCTTCAGAATACCTATTCGATCAATGAATGGCAAACAGTTTTTTTGGAATATGAAACACTTGAAGATATTCAGGAAAGAGAAATGCTTCTTGAGGCAATTAGCTACAGCAGACTGCCTTCATTACTGAGCAAATTTTTGATTAGTGTTTCCAGTGATCAATTCCGACGAGAAGACTATTTTGATGTGATAAGATTTTTGGGTAAAAATCCCATCGGAAGAGAAATAGCATGGGATTTTTACCGCTCTAAATTTGTCGAAATCAACACTCTTTTTGGATTTGAAAATGTTAACATTGGTAAGATGTTACTGTATATTGCATCAACATTTAGTGATGAGTTTATGTATTTTGAAGTGAAATTATGATTTTTTTTTTTATTTTTAAAATTTAATCATTAATTTTAGCTTCTGAAGTTTATTTATAGTACTCAGAGTGGTGCTAGTCAAAATGCTAGATTAAGATGTATAGAAATTGTATCAACCAATTTGATTTGGATTAATATGAAAGAAGAAGAAATAATTAAAGCGTTTACTGGTGGGCGAATGAATGGTAATCATAGTTTTAACAATAAAGGACTCATTGATTTAAAGCAAAAGTTATTGAATGCATACGAAGAAAAATCTGGCAAAAAAAATTGAACTAGACCTTCAATTAGATTATTTTAATTTTTCTAAATAAATTTGAATTTTTTAAAATAATTTATTTGACAATTATTTATTAAATTAAGAACAAAAAATGCGAAAGATTTTATCTAAATTTAATAGAAACTTTTTGATGTTTTAATTTTAAATTATATTTTGATATATTAAAGATAATTTTTAACCTTTGAGCGAGTAAAAATCTTGCTTATTTTAATAGTTGTTAAGCACTAACTTTTGTATTATTTTAAATTAATACAAAATTTGGATTTTTTTAGAAATAGATATTCCACAGTAATCGATTCTTTAAAAAATTAAATATTTTTTAAAAATTTTTATAGGATAATGTTATGTCGCTAGATAAAAAAAATCAAAAATTATATTGAATTTTTATTTATTTTAAATATATTTAAATTTTATTTTATTAAATTCTTTTATGACTCAAAAAGAATTTGCCCCAAAATTAAAGAAATCTCGGTTACACCACTGAAGAAATTAACGTTAAATATGAAGAAATTAACATTTCTTAGCACTTAACTAAATTGTTTATTCTTTTGAAAATTTTCTAAAATTTTTAATTTCGGGCTGAATACTTGAAATCGAGGGTTGAATTAAATTTTTGATCTAACACGGATATTTAAAATTATCCTCAGAAAAATTGAGCCAAATTTAAAATTACTGTTATTTTTGTGTCATCA
Organism: Brachionus plicatilis; assembly: GCA_010279815.1. NCBI lineage: Eukaryota > Metazoa > Rotifera > Eurotatoria > Ploima > Brachionidae > Brachionus > Brachionus plicatilis. The sequence goes on along the minus strand of QEOQ01000663.1, from coordinate 315,324 downwards.
ACATGCCCTTTTTTCAGTTAGTCTATCATAATCCTATGCGACTCATATTTAAATTTTGAGAATTTTTATTTTTTAATCAAAAATTTAATTGAAAACTTTGCTTAAAAACTTTCTTAAATTAATTATTTAATAAAGAAGGTAGCAAAAATTTTTATTGATTTTTTAAGATTTATTATTAAATTTTTTGTTCTAGATTATAAAGGCTGTTGTTTATGACAAATAGCTTTATTGTTAATAAGGTAAAAAAAATATATTATAAAATATCGGGGAAAATGAATTAATAGATCATTTAAAAAAATTTATTTTTTATACAATAATTTAGAATTCGAAAGAAAAATCAGTTTCAATGTGAGCGGTTAAACAGTCTCCTATAGTGAGTCTGTAGCTGGCTAATTTAGTTATTCCATATAAGTGAACATAGACAGCTATGACCACGAATACATGGAAAATTTGGTGACTTTGAAACTAGAAGAGATGACTTTTAAATTTTATTCAATAATATTTCTTTAAGTCTTACCCAAATGTCGAATTTACCGGGGAAAAGGCGTTCAGGTATGCGAGTTGCATATAAGGAAGCACCGACTACATACAAAATTCCACATGCAATTAACCAACCGAACGCACCAAAGTTAAACGCTTTGTATGATCCTGAACTTGACAAGTAATGGACGGCCGGAATTAGCCCACTGAATGCAAGAGACGTAAAAATGACTAAATAAAATCATTTAAGAATTTGAAAAATTTTTTGTTAGAAAAAAATTCTCACGAGCTCTCATTGCTCTGAAATCAGGTGTGCTAAATTTATCCCATAGAGAAACAATGATACAAGCTATGCCTAAGACAACTATCAATATCATGTAAGTAAGCTTGGCAGTTGCATCGCAGTAAAATGCGTAATACAACCAAGGAACAAAAGAGGCCATTATTAAAATAGATATTCCACAGTAATCGATTCTTTAAAAAATTAAATTGATCAGAAGGATTTCTAATTTCTAATTAAAAAAATTATTTACTTGTTGAAAATTTTGCATACTTTAGGTGAATAACAATAAAAAGTATGAAATAAAGCCGAACATATGAGACAAGCAAAAGCTCCGAAAAAAAATGTTCCAAAAACGAATATTTCTTGAATTTTTGTTTCATAATGTGGTTTTAACAAGTAAAAAAATGATGTTATACAAATACAAATTGCACCTTTAATAATTCATATTAATTAAAATTTTTGTTTGACTTTTGCTTACCGATAAAATGAGTCCAAATATTTCCTGTTTCTGTATGTATTCTAAAAATTGATTTGAAACATGCCTTGAAAGATGGCAAGGGTGGTCTATGTCCTTTCAGAAGATAGTCATTGTCCCGAAGCCATGATGGTAAGGCATGATGAGGCATTGCATTCCAGCCGGATTCCCATACATATTTGGCAAATTGTTCAACTTGTTCTGCGCAATTTTTGGGAACATAGAGTAAGTCCAACTCTGGATCGGTCAATAGGTCTGGTTCAATTTTGCACTTGAAAAACTTGACTTATAAAAAGTTCTTCCCAAATCAAAAATTTGAATATTTTCTTACTTGTTTATTAGAGCAATTGTTTATGATTTTACCTAAATTTAGGAATATTGAATCTTGTTTTTTTTATTGATTTAATTTACCAATTTTTGCATCATCTTGCCTGGTCAAATCAATTTTACTAGCCTCTTTAGATTTATTTAGTCTTTTTAGAAGCTTATTTTCCATTTTTCTAAATTAAAATAACAAGAGTTTTTCAAGGTCTAGACCAAAGTCGCTTTTTAAATAAAAAAAAAGTTTTTTTTTGTTTATCTCATTTTATGAAAACGCTTTTGAGTTTGAGACTTTGAATCTTTCGATTTATTTATCAAAATTTACCACTTTTCACATATTTAATGTAAAATAAAAGAATCTCATCTTGCCAATTAATATTTTTAAGCATAAATCATTATAAATATAGATTTAAAAAAAAATTAAGTTAACATTTAAATTCGCTTTATTGATTCTTAGTTTAAATCAATTTATCATAATTCGACTTTGGCAGTTTATTTTAATCTACGCTACGTTAAACATTTGTTTGTGCTTTTTTATGTACCACACCCAGTATTTTGTTGCCAAGGCAAAATTGGATTAATATATTATTTTTTGATATTTTTTAGAAATTAAAGTCAAATTAATATATGCAAATTAAAAATTTATGCAAACTTTTTGAAATAATACTTTAAACTTTGATTATGTTTTTTTACATAATTAAAGGTAAAAATAAGTTCTCTCTTTTTTGATTAATTAAATATTTTGAAAAAAAAGTAGATTTTTAATCTTTTCACGATCTCTTTTATTGTGAAAAAATTAAAAAATGTGAAAACATAATCATTGCATTAAGATTAAAATTTAAAGACTAATCTATTTTTGATTTTATCTCCAATTCGTTTCTTTACTTTTAATTACAATTCTTGGTAACTAATTTCTCTCAAAATATCCAAGAATCAGGGACAGTGTAATTGGGAGCAATTTATCTGGAGCAGAGCAAATTGTTCAAAAATAAATTTTCAAGAAAGTTTATTTAACCATCTTTTGAATGTTTGATCTTTTTAATTTTTTTCACTTTTAAATTGAAACAGATTAGAGATAAATTTTTTAAAAATATGAATAAGCTGCTTACTTAACCAACTCCAAAATATCATGCTATCGATTTTTATTATAAAAAATTAAATTAAATTTTTCAAAATTAATTTTATTAAAAGAATTTTTAGAAAATAGGTCTTCTTATAACACAGTTATTTCGCTTAAATTTTTCGAGTTCAATATGTTACCAATTTTTGTTAATTTATTAAAAATTGAATAAAATTCTGCCTCTTAAGTAATAATAATAATATATATAAGCTACAGCAAGACTAGCTTTCGGAGGTGGCCTACTAGGAGGTCACCTATGGTAGTTCCTTGCACATTACACATAAAAATTTACTGCAAAAAGAAAAAACTGTTTAAATTTTTAGGTCAAAATAATAATAAATAATAATAATATAAGTTACAACAAGCTAACAATCTAGACTTGCTAAGATGGGAAACAGTAGGATCCCATC
>QEOQ01000663.1:199138-312003 GCA_010279815.1 Brachionus plicatilis | reverse complement strand
TTACTTTAAAATTTATTTTATCTTTAAAAATGGACAAAAAAAAAACATAAAATTTAACTTTTCAAACAAATGACTTTGAATGTAGCTTTTTATTATTTACTTAAATAAAAATAAAATTTATTTTAAAGTATTATGATATTGGCATTAGATATTGATTTGAGATTGACTTTATTTTCCAATAAAAAGACCTAAGTAAAACGGAAATGATCATTTGAGAATTCTTAAAAAAAAATTTCACCAAAAATCTGAATTTTTAAAAAATTCTAATTACAATTTTTTTCTGTGTTTTTTTGCTTAAAATTCAAACGAAAAATCAGCTTCAGTGTGGGCAGTCAAACAGTCGCCAATCGTCAATCTGTAACTGGCAAGCTTAGTTATTCCATGAAAATGAACGTAAGCAGCCATTACAACAAATACATGAAAAATTTGATGACTTTGAAACTTTAATAAAAAATAAAATCTAATTGTGTTTTTTTTTATTTAAAAAAAATACCCATATGTCAAATTTTCCAGGAAATAATCTCTCTGGTATACGAGCAGCATACAGACAAGCGCCCGTAATGTACAGTATAGCCATTAAAATAAGCCAGCCTAAAGCCCCGACATTAAAAGCCTTGTACGAGCCAAATACCAAAATGTAATGCAAAGCTGGAATAAGTCCACTTAGACCAAGCGCTATGAACATACCGGCACGAACGGCCCGGAACTGTGGTGTGCTGAACTTATCCCATAACGAAACCACGATACAAGAGATTCCCAAAATTCCGATCAATACCAAATAAGCTATTTTCGGCAACGCATCACAGTAAAATGCGTAATACAACCATGGAACAAAGGAGCCCATTGTCAAAACCGAAATACCACAATAGTCAATTCTTAAAAAAAATTTAAAAATCAGAAAAAAGGCGTAGAAATTGGCAGAAAAATTTTACTTGCTAAAAAGCTTGGATACATTGGGTGAATAGCAGTAGAATGTATGAAATAGGGCCGAGCATAACAAGCAGATAATTGCGCCTATAAAAAATGTGCCGAAAATGATTTTTTCTTGAAATTTAATCTCTGGGTTTGGTCGGCTCCAAAAATAGATAGCAATGGCTACGAAGGAAATGGCGCCAATAAAATGTGTCCATATGTTACCGGTTTCTGTGTGAATGCGAAATATTGATTTGAAGCATGCTCTGACCGACGGCAATGGTGGTCTATGGCCCTTCAGCAGGAAATCATTGTCTCTGAGCCAATTTGGCAGTGCGTGATGCGGCATTGCCTTCCAACCCGTTTCCCAAACATATTTTGCAAACTGTTCGACTTGTTCTGCACAGTTATTGGGAACATATAAGATGTCTTGCGGATCAAGAAGATTCTCGAACTCTACTGGGTCTCCTATCTAAGTTTTGGAGAAAAAAATTTTTTTTATTTTATTTGAAAAGTTTAAACTACTTTTGCATCAACGTCTAATTTCACATTTTTTTTATCTTTTTTGTCATCAAACGATCCATTTGTAACATTTTTCATGTTTTCTTTTGTATTTCTCATTGCCGGATTTCTATGTATTAAATTGGATGACCAAAGTATTTCACTTAGTTCAGAGTTTTTAAGCAAATTCAATTGCTGCTGTTGAAGTTCTGCTTGTTGCTGTTTGTGTTGCAAAGTCGACGGATACTTAATCGTGTCGTCAGAGTAGTTTGAAGAAGAAGAGCCTGTTTTAGCAGACGAATTACCGGTACCATTTGATTTCGAAGATGGTGGCGATGAGGACGCCGTTTTTTGATCATCTATCTCCATTTTTGCTTATCTAAAATTAGACCATCTTTAAAATAAAAAATGTTAAATGATAAGCAAAATTTATTTTGAAAAGTTTATTTTTTTAACTCAAAGCAAAAATAGAAAAGATTTTTGATTATACAAATTTAAATTAGAACGCAGTAACCCCCCAGGCTAAACAAGGTTTGTCCAAAGAATTTGAGGTATTTGTGTCAAAATGAATTTATTTTAAAATTTCTTATTTATTCATCTAAATTTATTAAATAATTTTTTTTAACTTCTACGGCGACATATAAATTCCTGGTAACTTTGGATTTTTAGGATTGTTACATAAAAATCTTTGAAAGATTACTTTATTGATAAGCCTGAGTCTAAAGTTGATTTCAATCCATTAGAAAAAGTCTGAATTTTATAATTCACAACAATATCCAGAGTATCAAGCTGGTTCCTTAAAAAAATTTGTTCTAGATTCTGATTCCGTAGCATTTCAAATCAATAAAAATCATACATATGAGAACTTTACATGTTTATGAATTTTTAATTGACGAAAAAAAATCATTTTTAATAAATAATAATAGGCATAAATATTGTTAGAAACTGGTAACTTTGCATGTATAGACTAAAATTTTCGAAATCTGTATTATAAAACTAACTAAATGTAATGTTTTGATTTAATAAATAAAGGCTCACATTTAGTTGATTTTTTTATTTAAACAAGAAAAAATTGTTTAACTATAGCACTTCAATTTTAAATATTAGTCCAAGATTTTTTATTTTCCGTATCAGCCTTTGATTACAAATAAACAAATCTTAAGTCAACAATCATTATTAAATCACTTTTTTCTAATGTGATTAAAAAAAACTCATTCTCATTTTTAATTTTATTCATCAAATTTTAAAGTATGTTATGAAACACATTTTTAAATAGAAATAAAGATGTTTTTCGAAAAATTTTTAAGAAAGAACGTCAAAGGAATCTTATTAATTCAAAGACATTTAATTATAAATATCTAGAACTAAATTATATTAGTTGATTACTTATAAAAGAAATGCTAGACCTGGAATTCAATGTCGAGAGTCGAAATTTTTCGAAAAATATTTTATAGAAACTGAGATTATTTTCGTTTTAAAAAACTAAATTTTTTTAAAAAAAATATAATAAAATTTATCTTTCAGAAATAATTTAAGTTCGATCATAAAATTGGATATCATATGGGAAAAAAGAAGTTGAAACACAAACTTTATATGTATAACTTATTATCTTCTATTTGAAAAAAAATTCTCACATTGATTTATTCAATTTTTAATCTGCTAAGATATTTTAATTATTATTTTCTTTTTAAAATTATACTAATTATATTCCTGATTTTATAAAAATAGTGAATACTAATTACATGTCGTGGGTAATTTTTTACTCTAAACCTAAAAAAATCGGTTTGTTAATTAAATAGAAAAAATCCTGTAAATTTGAAAATAATGTCTTAATTTTTTAAATTTATTTAAACTAAGCTAATTTTTTATAATTTACTTACTATGATGCTCAAAAACATAAATAATTTTGGACATCTAAATAATATCCCCTCTAGGTCTTCAATTTTTCAAGCTCAGTATTGTACACTGTAGCCTATTTTTGAAAGATTTTTTTTTTATAAAATTGAGAATTATTGACACTATTATATGAGCTTTTTTTAGAATTTTGATATCAGTTTCAGAAAAAATATTTTGCATCTTTCCTTAAACATTGAAATTAGCTTCAAAATTAACTTTATTGATATTTTATTTCACAGCAATTACTGTACATTTTCTATCTCATTTAAAGTTAAAAGATTGATTTTTAAGACATGCATTTCTCCAGTTACATTATTTATACAAGTGCTTATAAATTTTTTTAAATCAGAATTTGTATTTCATTCTGTTTTAAAAATAATCAGCTCCATCGAACATTCATTTAATTATAAAAATAAATAGCCTTATAATAGTGAGGTTAAAAAATGATTCAAATTTTAATTGAAATATTTCAAAATTATGCAATCTTATAAAAAATAAATATTCTAATTTTATTAAAATAATTTATTCAATTTATTCAAAATTTCCAAATTAAAAATTAACTTTTTTCTTTTAAATAATGGAGATATTTAATGGCTAAAAATGCACTGGCATGTACATTCTCATCATAATCATTATCAAATGAATTTTTTGAAAGTAAAAATAAAGAAAAACTTTATACAAGTTATTTTTGTCGTTATTTTATTTGGTTTTAAGGGAAGAGGTTTGAGCTTGCAAATTAATTTCAACGATATTCTATAAATTTCTGGTCAATTTTGGACAGGATTTTCAAAGTCTAAATAATAAAATATATTTTTTTCTTGTCAATGATCAATTAATCATATATTGTCCAAAAAGTGATCCATGTACGGTTGACTGTTTTCCATTAGAGAGTTTTTAATTTAGGAAATTAAATTTTTAATAAAAAAATTTTAGACTTTTATCTTTAATTTTCAAAAGGCTTGATTTTTTTTTATAGAAAAAAAAAATTTATTCTAAACATGAAATATAATAAAATCATTATTAAAAGCTAATTTTTATTTCTATTTATTCGGGTCAGCCAAAGAGTTTCTGATAACCAAAATGACTGAGTCTCCTCGAACATCATGTATCATCTATGTTTATTAACTAGCTTGGACTTTTTTCGTCCCTTGCCACTTTTGGGTATTTTAGTCCACATTTATTTAAAATTTTTCAAGACCAAATTAAAATGCCGTAAAAAATAAATAGTTTCTATTGAAAAAATATTGTTTTTTTTATCTATCAAAAGCTTTTAATCGTACCAAAAGTTTTTGTTATTTCTAAAGTGAATCAAGACCTGAGTATTATTCTTTACTGACTGGATTAAAACGGGCAAAAGTCCAATTAATGAATTAAATTCGTCCTCTTCTAAATAACCAAAAAAATAAAATTAACTGTCTAACATTCAAATCTTAAGTAATTGAATTTTTTATTCAGACTGAAAATTTACATTGGTCTTTTAGGCTTTGCCAGCGTGTTCAGACTATGTGCCACCTACTCACGAGACTTGACCTATAAAATGATGGATTAATGGGATCTCCGTCGTCCTCAGATAAATTCCAGACCCAGTCCATGGCGAATACCAAGTTAGCAAGCACTTGAAATGTTACTTGACCAAAGTGAAACCAACTTGAGAAACTGTCAATTGCAGTCATGTTGTCTAAAAGAAATATGCTTCAATATTGATTAAATTTCAATAATAAATAATTTGCAACTAAACTTATTTTTTTTATTAAATTAAAAATTTATAATTAACTATTGAAAAGTAAAGCAAAATGTAGAATTATTTTTACAGTAATTATTGCTTTTTTCTGATCATTTTTCAATCCTTTTACTGTCTTTTATGGCCTCTTGGACTATATTTAGTTTAAAAAAATAGAATATCATAAGAAACTAATTTTTAAAGAAGAGAAAGTATATCAAGATATTTAATAGTTTTGTCCTGTTCTTTTGTACTGAATTTCACAAAACCTTAAAAGCTATTTTGTTAAAAAGAAGACAAAAATAATGCTCAGATTGCTGTGTTTTAAGTATAAAGAACTAAAAAAACGCTTAAGAATTAAATATTAAATTGTATGTTTTTAAAAATTTTAGCAAAATTTAAAAATGAATCTCGATGAAACGGTTATGATGATAAGGGCGATTTGTTCGTCCGAAAAAGGACCAACTCCATTTAGACAGTTATCAAGTAAAAATAATTTTCTGTGAAACGAAACTGAAAAAACTTATCTTTTACAGATGATTTTAAAAGCATGACTGGAACAGCTATTCCTTTCAAAAATTTAGGCTTTAATTCTATACTGGAATTCTTAGAATCTCAGCCTGACAAATTCAAAATTACTACGTAACTTTTTTAAGTATAGAAATATCTAAAAATAAATAATTAATTTTAAGCGATAAATTTACTAATGAACCAGCAGTACAGCCAGTCATTGATTCAGAACTGTCCAGCTTGCGTAGTTTGGTTAGTGGGCAAAAATCAAAGAAAAAAAAGAAGCCTGTCAAAAATAATCGCACCATTTCTCCTAGATACAGGCCATTTCAAGGATATCGTCAATTCTATAACCCTAAACCATTTTATGGTCGGATGAAGGATAAATCGCCTCAGCATTTGCATTCGAATTCACCTGTTCAAACAACAAAAACTGTTCGCTTTGATCCAAATATTAAATGCAGTGAATTTGACTTACCAGTGCCATCAAAAATTAGCCAAGATTTAATTGATAGTTTGACCATTTCGAACCCTGCATATTTTCTGAATGAACATCAAGTTTTTGTTACACATGTGCTTGACTGTGAGCATATTTACATAAGACTTGTATCAGAAAATTTTTCCGTAAATAATTTTAAAATTTTATTTTAAAAATATTATTTTATTTTTGAATAGGAAAATTATGATAAAATGTTTAGAACTATGAATGAATTTTATATTAAATCAAGAAAAGCGCCACCTAATTATCTGGATAAAGATAATGTCTGCATTGCATTTAATGGTCTAAAATATCTAAGAGTACAAATAAAAAATGTTAATGCCGATCAAGTAATTTAATTCATTGAATTGAAAAATTTCTTAATAACTGGAAATTAAAAAGACTGAGTGCTTTCATTTGGATGAAGGAAATACCAAAATGTATTCAATCAACAATCTTTATGAAATTGATGAACAATTTTTGACTGTCAAGTTCCAAGCAATTAAGGCCAAAATGGAAAAATTCGACATTTTCTGTCAAAATCTTTATCTTCAAGAACAAATTAAAAATGAAATTTGCAATAAAAAATTAATTGCCAGAAAAACTCAAAGGTAACAATAAAAAGTCCAAAAAAATATCTAATTAAATTATTTTTGAAGTAATCCTCTTAAAATAAACTTATTTAATTCTGAAAATAAATGTATGAACGATCAACTGATGCAAAATTTTAATATTTTTATTAAATACAGACCTATTCAAGTAAGTGAAATTTTTAATTTTACCAATTGTATATAAAAATTTTTTGATAGGATTTATTTATTGAAACAGCTATAACATACATTGATCTTGAATCCAAGTTGATATATCTAGAAAATCCGGAAAATCAATTTTTTACTTTATATTCACATCAATTGAATAATTTTTTTGACGATGAAAATAATAAAACAAGTTTAAAATATCTTAACCAAGAGGCTAAATTAAAGATTTTCAGTGATTGCTTTAACAATGATGAGATTTTTTGTGCCAGATATTCTGTCGATTCTAACTGGTACCGAGTTAAGTACATACGTGAAAAAAAGCAGACTAATGAAGTAAAGTTATATAAATGATATTTTTTTATTGTTTTTTTATTTTAAAAAATAAAGTTATTCGTTCTTTTTGTGGACTTTGGAAATAAAGATTTTGTTGGACTGAACGAATTGTGCGTTTTACCCGAACAATTTGCTTTATATAAAAGTCTTCCATATCAAGTAAAAAATTCACTATTTAAAAATCAAATTTGAAATTTTTATAATTAATTAAGTGTTTTCCGTGCACTTTGCTTAGCACTGCTTCAAAATATGATTATTTCAAAAATTTATGGTTTGATAATGTTAAATGTAAATTCAAAATCACACATATTAATCCAACTGGAATACCTACGATTGAATTTATTACCACTTTTAATGAGGAGACAATAATGGTAAATACATTATCGCCAATTGAAGATCAAATAGTAGAAAATTTCAATAAAATCGATTTAAATAACAACAATCAAGTAGAAAGTCCCGTTGAAGACCAAAGTCTAGATGATGATGTTGTAACCATTAATAAGTTTGACTTTAGAGAGGCGAACATGCCTAGTAAAGCTTTTGTTTACTTTAAATATGTAAATAATCCATTTGATTTTGTTGTAAGTATTATTAAATTAAATATTTTAATTCTTGAAATCTTTCATATTGAATCCTTTTCGGCAAAGTAAAATTTTTATTTAATTTTCAATTTGCACTTTTTTCTTAAAAAATTTAAATGCGGTAATATGTTAAGCGAGTATAATCGTAAAATTATAATGTAAAAAATCTCTGTATTAAATTTTTGTGATTAAAAAGGCAAATTGAATTAAAATTGTACGTAATTTTTGTAATTTCTTAACCATCCTAAATAAATTTAAAAATTTGAAAAGATATCTGAATTTTTCTTGAAATGAATGGTGATACAGAACTTATCAAATTCAAGATTGGAAATATTTAAATTTGATATTTTCCATAATTTAATAAAAATCAAAAAATTTTTATCTTTATTTTTAATTTACTTTTAATTTGAAAAATATTTTCTTAAGGACTTTTTTCACCATAAACTTTGAGATGGGGCAGCCAAAAAAATTATTCTTTTCACCCCCCTATAAAATTAGCTTTCCTAAAATTCCATATTTGCAAAATAGGAATTTGTGGTCGAAAAAGTCAATTTCAGAAAATGCTTTAGTGCGAACCATACATGAAATATTGTTGTAAGGAAGCATTTTATTTTATAGGATATTTTAAAATTTTTTTCGGATCTTAAATTAACAGTTTAGTTATAATTAAAAAATAACAGTTATTATTGCTACTTCTACTCATATTAAATAAAATTCAAATTGTAATCATTTTTTTTCATTCTTAAATAATTAATTTTTTTAATTTTAGATCAATCTTGTTTGTCTTTCCAAATTTTTGGACGAACTAAAAGAAAATATGAAAAATTTTTATATAAAAAAAGTTATTTTTTTCAAATTTTTCAAATAATCATAATATAAATTTTTTTTTACTAGTCAGAAAAATATCAAGTTGATTCACTTACAAAAAATTGCATTTATGTGTACCAAAATGAGGATCTTGAATGCTTTAGAGTCCAATTTTGTGGGAAGATACACAATTATGTAATTTTTTATTTCTTTATAAGCACCGTTTTAAGAATTTTTAAAAAAGGCTAAAGTTTTTTTTATCGACGATGGACACTACGATGCGGTTAAAATAAAAAATTTATTTTCAATTACCAAAAAGTTTAGCGAACTTCAGTCAATGGCAATTAAAGCTAAATTAGCAGATATTAAGTGCAATCAAGGAAATGTGTGGTCGAATGAAGCTAAAAATTACTTTTATCAACTAGCTGATAAAGAAAAAGTCTTTGAGTCGTCAATAATAAAATTCAATTCTGAAGAAAATTCTTTTGAAGTTGAAATAACTGAAAGCTCAATTGGTTCATTGAGTAATGCAATGGTGCAGGCTAAATATGCCCTACCCAAAAATTAAATTTTGAATAATTTAATTCCATTTTTTTTTAATCTCGGTTTTTTTTCACCAATTTTTTTTTTAAAATGATTTGAAAATTAATTGTTTTGCATTTTCTTAGACCATTTATTAAAAATGTTATTTTTTTGTAAATTAAAAAATAAACTTGATACCAAAATTAAAAAAATTGCACTTATTTTTCTATTATTTTTAGATTTTAAGATGTTGATGGAGGTGGAAACGGAAAAGCCATTGTTGGAATCGGAGGAAATGGGGGGAAAAACACACCAGGGGGCGGAATTGGTGGAGGTGGGAACGGAAAGTTGAACGAAAACTGTGGTTCTGTTTGAGTTGCAGTTTTCTCACGGTCAATTTCTTTTTCTTGAATTTTGTGAATTTTTGTCTTTGATTTTTTCTTTTTCTTTTGACCCGATACATACGACTCTGGTGGGGCAAACATTTTGTTTCTTTCTTTACGTAGCTTGTCAACATGTCTGGTCCACATTTTTTCCTCTGTTAAGAAATTATAATTAAAAATAATCTTTTTCTAAAAGTTTCTCGGGTTACTCAATTTTGGTTTGTCCCATTCTCGTTCCAAAATAGGTCTTTGAATGCTGGGTTTATTGAATTCATTATTTTCTAAATCTTCATTTGATTCATTTTTCGAATCTAATAAATTGGGATCTTCCAATAATTTTTCCAGTTGACATATTTCTTTGTCTATTTCTTCATTTTCTTTTTCGAACTCTACACAAAATTCTGATTTTTTTTAATAAAACACTTACAGTTTCACAAATTATTATTAATTTACCTTTAATTTGCCCTAAAGAATAACCAAATTTAAGAAGTCGTTTTTGCTTTACTTTAGATAATCGATCAACAAGAATTTTTTCACGTTTGAGTTTATGAATTTCATTGAAAACTCTTCTTGTTTTACTCTGAAAATCAAAATTAGTCAATCAATAATTATTTTTAATTTTATGGAAGCGAACTTCTTTTTCAATTTTTTTGAAAAATTCCATTTGAATTTTTCTTTTATCTTCATCTCGAGAAAACTGGTAATTTCCGACTCCCATATTTCTAATTTCTAATTGAAAAATTAAAAAATATGAAGTTGGTCTTCACAAAATATATTTAGTGAATTACCATTATATCGAATGTCTTGATAATGTATGGTTTCTTTTTCTAAGTTTTGTATTAATTCTGTTTCCCATTTCTCTTTAAGCATTTTATTATACTCATCTTCATTCAAATTTTGTTTAAATTTTAACCTTTAATATTAAATAAATAAATAAATTAAATAAGAAAATATTTTTATTATGTTTTTTTTTATCCTACTCTTCAGCTGCCGATTCATCATCTTGTGTTTCTTCTATTACTTTTTGGTCAAAATTTACTAGAAATATTTCTTCGTCTCCCTCATCTAAATAATTATCATTAAATAACAATATTTAGCCGTTATCCAACCAATCTACCTGTCAATTTTTTACCACTGACCACTTCTTCATAATACTTTGCTTTTGATTCAAGCATTTTTCTATTAGAAAAACATATTTGACTAGATTAGATTTAATCAAAAAAAATACCTTGATTTTTCTAATAATTTTTCTTCGCTATTTTCTTCACCTTGTTTCTTCTCATCTTTTGAAGTCGAAGGTTGGACTTTAACTTCTTTCTTTTTGCCCCATTTTGATTGAGTCTGTCAAAAAATAGATTAAAAATTAAAATTTAATCAAAAATATTAGAATACTTTATTTGTCTCATAAACATCTTTAATTTCCAACACAGATTGTTTTTTTTGTTTAAATTCTTCCTGTTTAAATAGAAGTTCAGCTTTTAAGCTCACAATCTTGTATAATTTATATAAAAAAAATTTTTTATGATTAATTTAAGAAATAACTACCGATGATAGATCCAACTTTAATTTTTTTGGCTCATTTGTCATTTTAATTTTTTTAAATATTTGGTTAGATTTTGAGCATAAAAAGTTTTGAAAATTGAAATTAAATTTCACAAAAAACTTAACTTTTTATTCATGTTAATTAATAAGATGTGTTCATTTTGAATATTTTAAATTATACTAAACTTAAATGGCTACGCTTTATTTCGTGGTCATATGGTTCTGTGTTAAACGTAAAAATTGATCTTTTATCTTTAGTATTTACGAATAAGCTTTAATTAAACAAATAGTAAGATTAAAATTAAATATAATTATAAAATATTAAGAGTCAAATATTAAATGGAAAAAAATGGTTTGACTTGAAAATTGAAAATTTATTTGCTAATTTACCGCATTCCCCAGTTCGATTATGCTGCACTACAAGCTAAAGCATACAAATTAAAACATTAAATTAAGAATATTTTAGTATGGGTGAGATGTACTTTGGTGAATGGTCCAAAAGCTGGTAGCTTAATTTATGGTGCAGCATAATCGAACGAAGGAATACGTTATTTTTAAATTGTGCGAAAATAATTCTAAAAAATTTTTTGTTTATAGAAAAAATTCTAAAAATTTGAAAAAAATTATTGATATTGAAAACTAAATATTAATTTTTAAAATGAGTAATTATTAGTTATTTTGCTCAAATATTTAAATAATAATTCTGGTCAAAACTCTTTTTTTAAATCAATTTTAATATATTCTTGAATTTATTAATTAAATAATATGAAATAATATCATTATAACTAATCAATTGAAATAAAAATAACCGAGATTTAATCTCGTTTGGAAAATTTTATCAAGAATCTTGTCAACTAAATGGTACTATTTCATAGACCAATAGAGTGACACTATTAAATAAAATTAAAAGAGAGTTTCCAGTTCTAAATCTTTATTTAAAACCAAAACTGAATCTAAAACTAAAATACGACATATATTTATTTATTTATTTAAGTCTATGGCAGAGGCTGATTCTCCGACTACTTGCTCAGCTCCACTTAAAAATAGCGGCGCTGCATGAAGTTTCAAATATAAATTTAATTATTGATTATTAAAGTTATAAAAATCGTCAAACAAATTATTAATTATCTAATAAAAATTCTGAATTAAAAAAAAAACTTAAAAAATGAAAAAAACTTGAAAAAAGATGTTCTATTTGCAAAGAAAAATTATTTAATGAGCCTTTAATGTTTTTCTAAATTTGTTGTTTAACAGCCGTTTAAAACAATTGATTTGCATTCGTTTGAGCCTTGCAGATGTACTAGATAGGTTATTTATTAATTTTAAATTACTGGTTTTAATGGCGTGCAAAATGCAGATAATATTTTTTTGCAGAGTATTTTGCAGACCTATTTTCCTGCATTAAGCAAATTTGCTTATAATTTGCCTGTGCCCAGAGACTCAAATGTAGACTCAAATGTCTCAATAACTCTGTGACTTTTTCTGACGTTTAATTTTATGTAATAGTTAATATTTTATTATGACATTTAGTGTTTTATGGGATAACCAATATTTTAATGTAAAATTTAATAATTTATGTGACAACTAATAATTTAATGTGACGTTGAATGTTTTTTGAGCTACTTTAATATTTTTTAATGAAATCTATTTTCTAAGACAAATAAATACATCAACTTGTCAATTTAACTTTTTATATGTGAAATTTAACATATTGTTGTTACATTTTAATATATTCCTATTTTAAAAAATGCTGCTCAAGATCACATTAAATGTTAGATTTTATAAATATTTTTTAATAAATTTCTCAAACTTAATTTAATTTTTTCTTGGTCAGAAAAAGGAAAGACCCTCTAAATCGATGCTGACTATTATAAATCACATTAGTTAATTAAAATTTGTATGGATGTTCGGTCTGTGTCGTTTTTTTAAATCTTTCAAACACTAAAAGTGAAATAAGCTAAAATAAGCCAAAACTCTTATACTTTTATGTGTAGCAAATGTATATGCTATGATACATTTTTATAACAAGTAAATTTTGATAATTACGATACTTAAAGTAAATTTGAAAAAATAAAAGTTTTATTTTATTATTATATATTAAATTTTTTTCGTACTTTACTTTACATTATTCGAATCAAAGTCAAATCTTTGGCAAGAAAATTTACTTTATCGTTAAACACTCTTCAAGTTTTATTCATATTTTTTAATAAAAGAATATAATAAGAACTTAGATTTTAATTAAGATTTTTTAAAAACAAGAATAATTCAAATATCAATTAATTTATTGTGAGTTTCAAAAAACTTACCAAAGGGAATTTAGTTTTTTGGATGCAGCAAAATACTTTATTTTAACATGCAGCTATTATAATTAATTCAACTTCACAATTAAAAATAAAACGAAGCCATTTCTAGTATGATGAATAGCTATATCATTTACCTAATATATACTGCATAATACTTTTGATTTCTTTAAGTCATAAACCTAAGAGATGTCTTAGCTTATCGTACTGGATTACATTATCAAAGTTAAATGGTAATTAAAATATAAATTATTACATTTTTTAAATTTTGATGCTTTTTCTTTAGTAACTGAAAAATTTTTAAGAAACAAAAACTAAATTATAATATTTTAAAAATGATAAGAATTTTTTAGATTTTTTGGCGAGTTTGATAGAACAAAATTAAAATGGATGTTGAGGCTGAAAGTTTTGATCAAGTGGAGGTAAAGGGGACCAAATATGGCATGAAAATTCGCGATGGTGTTTATTTACCAAATGGAGTAAAAAATTTGTCGAATTCAAAGTGTTTTAAGCTTAGAGATGATGATATTTTTATATCAAGCTTTCCAAAATCAGGTTTTAAAATTTTTTTTTGTTCTTAAATAATTAAATTTTAAAGGAACCACTTGGACTAATGAACTTGTATGGCTGATAATTCACAATTTAGATTTTGAAAGTTCGCAAAAAAATTTAGACAAGAAATTCATATGGCTTGATCCAGGAGTTTCAACCAAGATTATTGATGATGCCGATTCTCCCAGACTTTTTATAAATCATTTGCCTCTGCAATTTTTACCTTTAGAGATCAAATCGGAAAATATAAAAAAAATTTATGTTCTTCGAAATCCTAAAGACATGCTTGTGTCGACCTTCCATTTTTATAGGAAACTTGTAAGAGACGAATTTACAGGAGAGTTAGAAGATTTGGTTGACATTTTTGAGGAAGGAAAAAGTAAAATGAATAATCAAAATTAAATGAAATAAAGTGTTACTTAATTTTTTTAATTATCTCCAGCATGGTATGGTCCTTGGTGGTCGCATGTGGATTCGTTTGTTACTCTCCCGAATACTTTTTTAGTGATTTACGAAAACTTGATTAAGGTAGAATTTATCGAGTAGGTATTTATTTTAAAATAATTTTGATGATTATTATTTTAGAAACCAAATGAAACAATAAAATCTTTAGGTGAATTTTTGGGAAAAAATTTAAATGAATCTGAAATCGAGTTTTTGATTGAATCAACTTCTTTTAAGAAAATGAAAGAGGCTGAAAAAACATTCAAAGATGACTCAAGACATTCGAAAATTTTTAAATCTGATTTGATCTTCTTTCGTAAAGGAGAAATTGGAGATTGGAAAAATTATTTTGATGAAGTAATGTCAAAAAGAATAGAAGCTGTGGTCGAAAAAAATTTAAAATTTAAAGTTAATTTTATTTACGATAATTAAAAATTGTGGCTAAATACTGGAATTAATTTTATTTTTGAAATTTTGACTTTTATCAAATAATAAAGAAATTTAGAAAAATGTAGATTTTATTCGATTAGAGTTTGAGCAAATAATTGAACTTAGCCAAAAATGAAATATAAAAAACAATTTAGATAAAGTAGTTAGGTCTATTTTAAAAGTAGAACGACTGGTCAGGTTAGTTTTGAAAATGATGATATAAAAATAAAAAATTAAAAGTTTCTATCTATCATTAAATCCTGCTCATACTATGATAAATGAATAAGATTGAATATTAGCTTAAGTCCAAAAGATCCAATCTATACGTGCTGGTGCTTTCACATTTTATTTAATACGCAACGAACTTGATATTAAATGTTCTTTAGTTTTCAATTAATATTGTTCAAAATTTAATAATTTTTTAATAAAGAACTAAATTTATGCTGATTACGAAGGTAAATTTGATAAATTTAATAAAATAATAGACTTTTTTAAACCTATTACTAATCAAATAGCAATTACATTTTAGCAATCCGATTTAATGAATAAGATCTAAATTTTTTTAGTAATGTTCAAGAAATTCAAAACTTCTAAATGTGTGTACTATCTAAATTTCTAATTTTTCATTTTTGATTCGTAAACTACGTCTTTTGAAACCCTTAGTTTCATTTTTTTAAATGAAATTCTTAATTTTAAAAGCTTTACTTACGAACCATAATATAAAAGCATCTTGAAGTTTAGGATCAAAAAAATCAGATCAAAAAGTAATTTTTTTTAAAACTTTTGAATAGTATTTGATTAAATCTCTCTGCAAAACGCTAAATAATGCAAAAAACATGCTGAATATTAGAATAGGTTATGCAAAAACTCTGCAATTATGCAGGAAAATGCATGTCATTAAAAAGTGTTTAATTCAACTGCGCAATTTAATTGCAGAGTTTTTGCAGAGTCTATTCTAATATTCAGCATGTTTTTTGCATTGTTTAGCATTTTGCAGAAAGATTTAATCAAATACCATTCAAAAGTTTTAAAAAAAATTACTTTTTGATCTGATTTTTTTGATCCTAAACTTCAAGATGCCAATATAAAGAATTCATTTAGATTTTACAGATAAAAAAATGATTAAGAAAACATGTATTAAAAATTTATTAAATTATATTCGGATAAATGGGAGTCTATTCATAAAATAAAAGATTTTTCTTTGATTTTTTTTATTCTTTCAATTAAAGTAATGATTTTATTGATTTAATCTTTAAAATTTTAGTTGTATTGAACTGCTAGCAACATTGTCGAATTTTTAAAATTTTATTAGTTCTATCTATTATTTTTGCATTTTTGTAATAAAAAAGAGTAAATTATTTCCTTTTTCATAAAACTATTGAAAGGGTGTGCGACGATATCAAAAAATTTAAAATTTCTTTTTTATTAGTTTTTTTTTTTAATTAAAATAAAGATTCAAACAGATAATTATCCTAATTACTTGTTTCTAAGGTCTCTATAATTATTAGTTCTTTCTTTTAATATTTTTTAGGTTTTTTTTTTAATGTAAAATTTAAATATTTCAAAAATGTTAGCGATGATGTTAACATCGAATTTTACTCGGAAGTTTTTAAATTAAGTTTAAACTTTTGATTATATATTTGGATTCCTTGAAACTTAAAAATATATTAGAAATAATAAAAATGTATTAGAAATTTCCGATTAGTTCACATTTTAAAGGAGTCAAATGTAGAAAAGTAAATAAATAGAAATAAAATTTTTGCTTGCAAAATTTTTCAGAAAATATTAACCGATTTTAAATTTCGATAGAATTTAACTTTTAAAAAATGTTTTGGAATTTTTTGTTTTGTTTTTATGCTATGTGTTGAATTCTGCCAAAAAAATAATTAAATTCAATTATTGATAAAATTTTTTAGCATATTTTATTCATCAATTTGCATTTAATCCTAAAAGCTAGATAAAAAAATTTTCAAGCGGAAAAAAAAATTAAATTTGAATCTACTTTTGATCAAATCTAAACATACTAAATTTTAGATTTTTATTTAAGGCAATTTTGATTTTGATTTCTTAATCGGAAAATATAAAATCAATTATTACAGCGATTAAATTGGCTAATTTTGAATTATTGAAAAGTGAGTTTTCGTCAAATTTTCCCAATGTAGCCATATCAAAAAATTCTTGTCGATCTTCTTCCGTAATAATTGCACCTATATTTTTAAAATACTTCAGC
Organism: Brachionus plicatilis; assembly: GCA_010279815.1. NCBI lineage: Eukaryota > Metazoa > Rotifera > Eurotatoria > Ploima > Brachionidae > Brachionus > Brachionus plicatilis. The sequence continues at coordinate 295,105 of QEOQ01000663.1, read as the reverse complement.
GAAAATTCAGTTCTATTTTCACTCTTAAGCTCGTTTATGTAAATCGTCGGATATTGAAGAACAATTGGAAAAATTTCTAAATTTTTCTCAACAGCTTGTCTGGTCTCAAATTGTCCAATTTCGGAACCATCGTAGTCAGGCGTCAAAAAGTTCACAAATATATCCGACTTTTCCAAAGCTGTCAAATCCTCCTGTTTGTCGTTAAGAGCAACAGAAAAATTCTCTTTACTCAAATAACATTTAAAACCAAATTTTGCCAAAAAGTTATAAATAGCAAAAACTTTTTCTTTTGAACCAACATTAAATGACAAATAAATCCGATTAGCCTCACTGTCATTCATCAAACTTTTGTCAATCATTTCTTTTAGTATAGGCAACCATTTTTGTCGTTCATCCTCTAATCCAAAAACCAGTTGTGCATAGAAAATGGCTAGATTTCTCGTATCTAAATAAGTTTTAGGCTCCTCACTATTTTCTTGACTTCTTGTGAGAATTTGGGAACATTCGATGGCTTTTTTGTACGCCAAGATGTGACTCCGATTGAGTGATATTTGCTTCAAAAAATCTCCCAAGGCTTTTTCAAAATCTGTTTGTGACATGTAAATAAGGCCTCTTTGGTAATAAACACTGGATATTTTTTTAGCCACAGCTTCGTGGACCTCAGTAAAACCTTCGATAATGTGAGAAAATTCCTCCATCGCCTTGTCCAAGATGTTCATTGCCTTGTAGCACATGCCTAAATAGAATTTTAGCAATACATTTTGAGGTCGGATCTTTTCCAAGATTTCTAGACACTCAGCATATTTTTCCGAATAGAAATAGCAAATTCCAATTTTAAAACTGTACTTTGGGTGGTTCTGGAAATCGGAGTCGAAGTATTCATTAAAATATTCGAGACTCTTTTCGGCATCTGATTTAAAATTGGTCAAAATTGTCAAATCAAAATAAACATTTGCCAACAAAAGACTCAGTTGTTTTTCATTTTCTTTAAAACAGTCCGAAGTCATGATTTCACCTTGAATTGTTTCAATGATAGAGCGAAATTTATTCTCATAACTTTTCCTCAAGTCCTCGCTCACCTCGTTAATCTTTTGCCTCACAAAATAAAAGTCGGCGTGTGCTTGGTAAAATTTGCTCAAAACGAGACATTTATTGTTGCTTGAACCGGATGATGCAAATTTATCCAGCAGATTGCTTGCTTGGTCATATTTTTTGAGAGCATACAGAACAACACCATTAACAAAATAAACTTCTCTAGTGCTCCTAAATGCAGCTCTGGAAACAAACTTGTAGTCAATAAATGTGTGTACTTGACCATTTGGTGTATTCACCATTTTGTGATCAGAGAATTGGACTTGGTCACTCGAAATTTCTTTTGAAACACCTGTCCACAATTTAATAAGACTCTTGTAGAACTGGTACATGTTATCTTTGACCAAGCACAGATGCTCAATTTTTTCAATTTGTGCAGACAGCTTTTCCAGATCGTTGAAATTGAGCCAAAATAGACTGGAAATTATATAGGCCTGGTAGTCACTGATGTAATCAGACAAAGTGTAATTAGGAATATTCATTACGACTAAAGGATATGTTTTTAAAATTTGGTCGTAATTTTCTAGTCTATAGTAAATTGATAATAAGCAAAGAATTGATTTTTCGTAGAAGCGACTATTGCTGTGTACTTTTTTCAAGTTTTCCAAAGCTGCCTCATCCTTGTCCAAATTCATGTAGCTGACACCCATCATGAAAAAGTATTCGGATAAATTGTTGTCTGATGACGAGTAGGAGAACGCTCGTGAAGCATCCTGAACTTTTAAAAGCTGCATTATACATGATTTGTAGTCCTCTCTTTTAAAGTGATAAATAGCTATGTCAAAATTGACATTGTCCAAGTTTATGTCTTCACTGACACCACTTGTCAAACTGCTCTCCAATTGATTAACAAATTTGGCCATGTAGCTCTGAATTCCTGCTCTTTCCTGTGGTTCGTCATTGTCTAATAAATCAAGTTCAGTTCTAAACATGTAATAGTAGGCTTCTTGTAAGTGTTCTTTTGCCTGGGGATACGAGTCCTCGGTGCAGTTGACCATAAATTTGGACAAGTCTTCTTTTGCATTATTTTTGCTTAGATACAAAATTTTCGCCTTGTAGAAGAGAATTTCGTTATTTGAGCCAAAAAGGGACACAGCTTCTTTGGCAACAGAAATCGAATTTTCCAAAGATTTTTCATTTTTAAACTTTATCACACTTAGATCAATTTTGAGCTTTTTAAGCATGGCAAATTGTTTGAGTCTTGGCGACGAGTTTTTTCGAAGTCGCTCGAACAATTCATTAAATTTGATGTAATCAGGACTCAACATGTCAGTAGCTGGATTGGAGAGAATTTTTTTCGCATAACACTTTACCAATAGGTAATCGACTTCTTCCGAATTCTGAGAGTCGTTTTTTAATTTAGATGGGAGAAATTTTTCAAAAAAATAAATAGATTTTTCCAGTAAAGCCACTTGGTTAAGCTTGTAATAAAAGAGTCCCTGAAGCATCAAGGACTCTGCGTAATATTCTGAAGTGAACTTAATTTTTTTGAATTTGTCTGTCAGTGCCTCGAATTCCGATTTAAGGCTTGATATTTCTTGCTGATCATTGACTTGCTTCAAATTTTCGTAGATAGCCTTGCCGTAAAAATAGACCAAGTTTTCTTTTTGATTATGGCTGAAAAAATTTGCAGACTGGTCGAGTTCATCGACTATTTCGGCATATTTTAGTCGAATTTTTTCATATTCCAAGCTTTTTGAAAACACCAAATTAAATGCACACAACCATTTGTAGACAATGTCTGGCAAATCAATTTCTCTCAGCAGAAAGACTGACTGAGACTTTTGGCACTGTTTGATTACTTCATTTAAATTAAGATTTTCAATATCTGAATCTGAATTTAGAATGGAGATCAAATTGCTTAGAAATGAGTATTCTTTGTCAAAATTTGGTCTATGAATCTCAGCTAAACAGTGAATACAGATTAGATTTTTTTCCTCACGAAGAATATTAAATGGTAATGAAGTGTTGTCCATGATCAGTTCTGGCCTACGGTCAGATAAATACTGCTCGAATAAATTGCTCACTTCATTTAGCGCTGATTTGTCATTTTTTTCCTTATTCAACTTAAAAATTGAAAAAGCCTTGAGAAACAAAAGGTCTCTCATGTTGACCATTAGATTTTCAAATTGTGAAATTGAGTTTAAAATGTCGGCAAATTTGCTCAAATGAAACAAAGACCAAAGTTTATAGTGTAAAATTTTGTAGAATGTTTGCTGAAGTCTTGGCAATAGAGTGAAATTTTCAAATTTTATAAAGTCCTTGGTAATAAAATTGAGAATTGGTTCTTGGAAAAGAGACAGAAATTCAGTAGCTTTTCGTGATGCTATCTTATAGTTTTCCGCTGCTGATTCCTGATTTCCAACACTCAAATAATAATTGCCTAGATAGAACGGAATTTTTACCAAGTACTCCTCAATTTTTTCTTTCAGTTCTTCATCATAGTTTTGGGTCTTGTCAAAACTTTTCAGAAATTCAGACGCCTTGACAAGACTGCCCGCATCGAACAGCACACATGCCAAGCGAAACTTTGATTCTTCATAAAATCTACTTTCTTTTTTCACATACTTCAGGTGATTAATTGCTTTTGAGCGGTCCGTGTCGCTATTTTTGCCAAGATTGATCATCGATAGTGCCAAATAGAAGTGTACATCGCTTAATTTTAGATCATCGTGTTTAAAAAATTTTTGTTCCAGAATAGACTCGAATTGATCGAGTGAAACTTGGTAATTTCCGGCAAGGTAATTAATGATCGCTTCTTGGTACTCTAAATTTTCGTTATCTATCAAAAAAAGATCATCATCTTGAGCTGTCAGGTTGGATAGCTCGTCTCTAACGCCTCTAAGCACGTCCATTGAGTTCAAGTAAATTTTCGGGTCGGTCTTGTCCGGATAGTTTAAGTAAATCACAGATTTTATGTATTTGAGGTTAAGAATTTTGTTCTTGCTTGGACTTTGGTTCGTACTTTTGGATATGGTGAAAAAATTTTGAATAGACTTGATGGCATCGTCACAGTAAGCTTTGGTCTCGTCTGAATTTGAATTTTCTGTGATTATTATCTTGTAGAGGCACAGAGCTTGGACATAATAAAAGAAAATGTTTTGCGGAAAATTTTTGATGCATTGGTCTATCAAAAATTGTCTAAGCTGACCAAATTCGGCCAAATAATACAAAGAAAGAGATTTTTTCTCCAGAGCTTCGATCACTGTCGAATTGAAATTTTTAAAGTCAAAGTTGTAATCGCACAGAAATTGGTTGCAAACTTCCAGTGTAAAAGAAAAGTGTTCGTTCCATTTTCCATGCGAGTTTGATTTAAAGTAATCAATGGCCAGTTTGTAATTTGATTCAATCAAGTAGTGAGTCAATTCAGAGAGTTCCTCTTTATCTTTGTGGTCAGCTGATATTTCCTTGAATTTTTTAATGGCTCGGACAAAGTCGGGTTCTTTTTTGTTGCATAAACATATTCCAATATAGTATCTGGCCAATTCGATTTTGGGCACTTGCTTGGGCAAGTCGTCATCACTTGGTTTATATTTGTTGAAGTATTCGGTGGCATTTTTGTAGTCTTCAAGCCTGTATTTTGAATACCCGAGGTAAAAATTTACCTCATTTGCCTTTTTCTCATTTTTTAGCTTAAAAGTTTTTACCAAAGCAAAAAGCATTTCGAACGATTTTTCAAACATGTCTATGTCGTTTAGATAAATGCCCAAATAATAGATCAAATCATAGACATCAAATTCTCTAAAAGCAGGAAACTTTTTGCTCAATTCGTCAATTTGAGATCGCTTGAGACACTCGTTAACCATTTGCTTCACATCTGATGCATCCAAAAGCTTTTCGGGATTTTTGTGGTACAAAATTTCGATCAAAATTCTTATGCCATCTTCATATCGGGAATAATGTTTGCTAGTTAAAACACTTGCCAGATAGAATTTGCTGGTTAGTTTAAGTTCAAGATCAAAATTTTTGAAAAACTCTCTCAATAAACTTTGATTATCGTCTTTTTCAATTGAAATTATGTGTTCCAAAAAATATTTGTACGCATTTTCCAAGTAGATGTCCGATTTGAACTTGAAAAATAGAACCATTGAGGACATGGCAAATAGGAACATGAAGTCAGGGTATTTTTGGTGGGTGGGAAAAAGTTGCTCTTTTAGGAAAGAATGCAATTGTTCGAACTTTTCCGCGTAGTACAGACACCAAGTGCGAATGACCAAAATTTCAAAATATATTTTGTCCAGTTGGTTAAATTTTTTTCCTTCCAAAAGAGAGTCAGCTTTTTCTATTAGCTTCTTAAGCGAATTGTGTGAGTTAATGGTTTTTTTGAGTATGTCAGGCTTAGCCAAATGAAACAAAGTTTTTACAGTGTAGTAGTTTAGATCATCTCTGGAGTCAAAGTCGCAAAAATCTTTATCTTCCAGTGGTTTAAAGTGACTCAATGCGAGATCAAATTTTTTCTTCTTATATTGTAAAAGACCAATTTGAAAGCGACTCTCATTGAAATAGTTGTACCTGCGCTTTACATTTTGAAAGTATTCCAATGCCTTGTCCCAAGTTTCCTCTTTATTCTGGTATATTAGTCCGAGATGAAAATTAATTCCATTTAACAAATTTAGCTTGTTTTTTTGACTTATTTTAACCGACTGATCACTCATTGAACTTTGAGAGCTGGTCATCGGATTCTCGTTTAGGCTAAAATTTAATTCTTCAAACAATTCCTTGCTCTCTTTTATCAAGTCGAGGCTGTAAAATACAACAGCCTTAAGAAAATCTAACTCAACTCGGCTAAATTCTTCTATGTCAATCTTAATCTCAAGCTTTTCCAGTTGACTTTTTTCCGAATGATCCAAATTGACCGGCTTATTGAACGCTTCGACCAATTTAATCATGTCGTACGACTTGGAATGTTTCGATGATAGCTGAGCAATCAAACCAAGATAATAATACGAATTAACTACTTTTAATTCGTATTCATCACTATTTAAATTTTTAATTGATTCGAGAAAATTTTTAAAATAGTCCTCACTAATGCTCAAGCAATTGATGCGGTCTTGATCAGAAAGAGTAAATTTTATCTTCAAAAATTGTCTAATTTTAGCCAGAGCACAATAGTAAAGGTACACAAATGACTCTGGACAAGCTTGGAGAGCAGCAATGCTTTTGTTGAATACTTTTTCGAAGTCAAAGTTCACCTTGTAGTCAATTAAAAGTGAATAGAAAGTTTTTGTGCTGGACATATTGGCAATTTTATCCAAACTGCTATTTGAGACCAATTCATCAAATTGTTCTAAATAAGAGTTTAATTTGGACTTGATCAGAGCTTGACTTGATTTGGACGATTTCAAAATTAAAAAGAATAAACATTTTAATTTTAAATATTGAAAATTTCCGCTGTCCTCTTGCAAAAAATCACCAGGCAGCTCACTAAATTGACTCAATGCGTTGCTATACTCTTCTAAGTTGTAAAAGGACACGCCAGTGTAGTACAGCACTTGGTTTCGTTTATCTTCAGAGCGGAGGTTGACTACTTTTTTCAAATTTTTCAAAGCTTTGTTGTACTCTTTGTTTTTGATTAGACTTCGTGCGAGAACTAGTTTGCACTCATCGGTATAAAAAGCCTTCATTTTGGGATCTTTGTCGACCTTGTTAAGAATGGAATCGAGCAAATAGGTGGTCTTGGTATAATCATTTAGGTACAAATAGGACAAAGATTTGTTGTAAAGCAAGTCACACTCGTTAAATATGTCATGAATGAGCAGTCTGTATTTGTTTGGCTCTGGCTGAGCTGCCTGGTTCATTTTGGCCGAGTCAAAGTATTCAATTGATTTTTTGTAGTTTTTCAAATCTTGATTCATCATTGCTAAAAAGTAGTATGCATTGCTGACCATTTGATTATTGTCCAGAGACTCTCTAGATTTAAGTTCGTCTATAAAAATGTCAAAGTGTCTGATCGACTCGCCAAAAAGCTTGAGTCGGTACGCGACAATGCCTGCATAGTAGCGGAAAATTTTAAACTGTTCCAGCTTTTCAATTGCTTCGTTGGCTATTTGGTAAGCATTTGAATAATTCTGGTCAATCAAGTAGCTAATTAAAATTCTGTAATAAAAAAATTTCTCATTTTTCAATTCACGTTTTTCTATTTCTTGATTAAATTTGTTCATTAGAACCTTCAAGTCGTCGTCTTTGTTGTCCAACCAAGCTTTGATGGTCAAAAAAACCATGCATTTGAGCTTAAAAATTGCCAAGTCAAATTTTGGATGAATGCTTGTCTTAAAAGTGTCTGGTATTTCGTCGAAATCTTTGAGTGCGTCCATTATGAGGTCATAGTTCTTGTTGGCGTCCAGATTGTACAAAGACAGAGCGTGATAAAAGTTTATCTCGTTTTGAATTTCAGCATCATCTATGCACAAATTTTCCAATAGGGTTCTGGCGTTCTGGAAGTTGTTGTTGGTAAAGTTGAGGATTCCATTTATGAAAATGACATCTTCTGAAGAATAGGCCAGCTTTGGTTTCACTTGTTTCAATTGAGTGTAGCTTGATTTTAGAATCTTGCCACATTCGACAAAATTTTTAGTCCTAAAAAAACACAGCAAAATAAAGTAAATAACTTCGAATTCGTCAAATTCAGGCCTATCTAAATGCGCTTCCGCCAGCTTGCTTTTGTTTAAAGTGTCCAAAATGTTCTCAAAATTTTTGAGTGCCAAATGCGGACTGATGCTTTGTTGTCTCAGAAGAAGAACATTTTTGTAAAAAGAGGCCATCAAATTTTGCTGCTGGCTCATAAATTCCCTACTCAGCAAATCATTCGATTTTCCATAATCCTTGAGATTGAAGTAGGAAATTCCGGTGAACAGAGTGGCCCGGCAAACAATTGACTTTTCTTCATCGGGATCAGTTTGAAAATCGTTGCTGGCAAACAGATCAATGCCCAATTTGGTGCATGCCGTATTGCTCAACACAACAAGCTCGCTGTCCAATTTGTTCCGATGTAAATTCTCGACTAGATTGGAGAATATTTGCAAATAGGTGAGTCTTTCTTTCTGATCGGTGACTTTTTTGTTCTTGAGCAGCATTTCAAAGAACAATTCTTTGGCTTTGGAAAACGACTCGTAGGACACATTTACCAGACACTGGGTTTTGGCGGACAATTTTTGATTTATTTGCGGATTATTTACAATAAATTTAGTTATTTTATTTCTGTAAAAGTCCAAATAGTCTTTGGGAGCTGAGTATCTTAGTTGTATGTCAAAAATTTTCTGGATGTAGGGCTCGGCGCGACCAGTGTCCAATCTCAGGTAAATGAGCGCCAAGTAAGACATGACTCCTATGTTTTGGGGCTCAAGACGCTCCGCCTTTTTCAGTGTGTTCAGCGAATTCTCAAAATCAAAGTTGTCATATTTGACAATGGCTTTCAGCAAAAGATAGTTGACACATTTCAAGTCAAAGTACAAATGATAGTCTATTTTGGCATAAATATTTATTTTTTTCACCTCCATGACATGTTTGTTATGCTGGAGCAGATTTCTTTCCTTGACCAATTTTGGCATCGAGTCGAACAATTTGCCATAATTAAACCAGTCCGCATGCTTTACCTCATTCTTGACGTCATAGTCAAAAAATTGATTTAGAAATGAACTTTTGGATCCACTCTTCCATTCCTTGGAAATAATGTGGCCCAGTTGTTCCATTGCTTGTTCCTTTTTGTCCACTTTGGCATAGGCCACGGCCAAAAAGTATCTCAATTTGGCGCCATTCTCCGGAATGAGAGTCAAAACACGCTTGAGCAATTCAATCGAACTGGCCCAGTCTTCTTTTCTCAAAATCAATAGGTTTTTTATCAAGTAAAAATTCGAGTTTAGCTTGTTTAACTCGATGGCTTTGTCAATGTATTCTTGGCACTTGGAGTCTTTGTTCAGACGCAAATAGTTAAGACTCATTAGATACAAATAGTTGCCTATTTTGTAAGTGTTCAACGAGTCCGTGTGAAATTTGAATTCCACTAGTGGCAATTGAAACTGGTTTTCCAGATCATCCGAGTTCTGGTAGGTTTTCAGGATGCTCATTATGCTTGAATAGTAGTCGAGGCGTTCTATGTGCTGGTTTAGTTCGTTGTTGTCGCTATTTGTGACCAGAGCGACGCAATTGTCCAGCTTTTCGACCACTTGGTCACAATTTTGCGGGTCACTTAGGATCAATTCAAAAGCCTGAATAAGAGAGTTGGTGATGTAGACCTCTTCTTTTATGCGCTTGTTGGCATAGAGGCTGAGTATGCGGTCATTGATGCGGGACAAGCCGTTCTGATCTCTCATCTCAAAGTAGTTCATTGCGATTAGCTCGAACACTCGTGACAAGTGTTGGATTTTGAGCGTTTTTTCGCAATAGGTGAGCGATGAGTCAAACTCTGAAAGCATAAAATAGCACAGAGCAATGTGGTAATAGCACAGATAAAAATTTGAGTCCTCGGAGACAATCTTGTGAAATTGTTCTATGGCTAGATCGTACTTTTTCTTGAACATGTTTATGGATGCAAGGCAAAATTTGGCCAGCATGTGGTCCGGATTGAGTCTAAGCAGCTTGTCAAAATTTACCTGGCTTTGATCGAAACGATTTAGCAAAAAATTTCTCATTCCCAGGAGAAAAATGGCCTTTTGACTAGTGGGATTAATGTTCAGTGACAGCTGGAGCTGCACTTCGGAGTTGGTGTATTGATTTTTGGCAAAATAGACATGACCGCGCAAAATGGAGGCCTGTTCGGGCGAGACATCGTTCAGCTTGTTCAAATAGTAATTAGTGTGGTGGAACTTTTTCATTTCAATGAGAACATGTATCGCTTGCTCGTAAGATGGTACGTGCTTGGGATCGCTCAAGATGGCATGGTGAAAATAATGGAAAGCTTTTTCCAGCTGCTTTTTCTTGCGCAATTGAATTGCGCCGTGGTAATACCGGTCCCTCAGCTCGACCCAGTTGGCAATCGAGTTGATCTTAAATGAATCGTCACAGTCACAAAGACGCCTAAGGTCTCTGGACAGCTCTTTCGAGTCCTTCGAATCGCTCATTTAGACTACCTAATCTAAGTCTTCTATTAAAGTGCGATTTTCCGTTTCTAAAATTTTGAAAATTGTAAACAAATTTACTAATTATTTAGCATTATATAATTTAAACATTTTAATTAAGGCACTATAGAATGCCATGCCAATAATTGCCTCAACTTATTTATGTTTATTGAATCATCCGCTAGAGAACATGCAACAACGCTTTCGAAAATAAAATAATTTTTTGTTACCATGCTACGAAAATTTGAAAGGAAAATTTAAGATTTATTAGAGATGAAAGAGAAACAAAATTAAAATTTAATTAATATCATGTAAAATTAGCTCAGTGTGAACAGAATGCTCACTGGGATTTTTTATGTGTGAACCGACCAAGTGCTAGTCCTGAATTAACTTCAAACCATGTCCATGGTTATCAAAAAAATGCAAACTAAAAGAATTGTACAATTTAAATATCACTAATGTTTTAGTGTCTTATAAATAGCATTAACTAATAAACTAAAATAAATAAAGCTTTATTTATTTACCTTGAAAATCGGCGTTAGAAACAGAATTCATAAATAAAGCTAAATTGAATCCAAAAAGCAATTTTTTTTAAGACTAGCAACTGTAATTATTTAACTTTTCAAAATAGTGAATGTTTATTAAAATTAATTTTTTTTAAATTTAAATTTAAAACAAATATTTGAAACGCTTCTTTGTGATCGCTATCAACGAATAAATTAATGGTAGAAATTTATTTTAAATGTTCAGTTTTCTAGTACAATTTAAAAAAAAAATAAATTTTTTTAGCTTTCTAATTCTTGGTTTTGAAATAAAATTGAATTTTGAATTTTTTTCGAATTTATTGAAATTTGAAGCATCAGAAGTTACTCTGTAAATTTAAATCATTTTATTGCTATGATATTTGAAAGTGTATTTTACGTGGAGGATCATGCTCACGTTTTTAAAATAAATTAAGTTTGAAGCTAAATCAATTAAAGAACAGTAATGAACATTTTAAGGAAAAAATAATATGTCTTTATATTAATGTTTCAAAATTTAAGTTAAAAATTTTTGCTGCTTTTGAACTGAATTTAAACTGGTCAGTCTGTTTTTTCCCATGGAATTTTGAATAATTTGTGTGCAGTTATAAATTTATTAAATTTTATACCTTGTTTTTAAAAAATATAAACTAATAAAATAAATTAAAATTAAGTCAATCAGCAATTTTAGTATAATGCTAAAAATTTTGTTGGCACAAGTTCACTTTGATATTTATTTTTTAATTCAAATTCATTTTCTTTATTTCTTTAAAAAACCATTGATTAAAATTATAAGTAAACATGAATTTATTTTAAATTAAAACAAAATTATTGAAATTCAGATAAATTTCCGCTTAAAGAGGAACTTGAATCTTCCTTTAGAATAAATTGAAATAAATTGCTTTGCTCTACCTATATAAATATCAAAATGAATAGACATTTTATAAATTTTTTCAAAAATGAATAATTCAGTAAGCAATGTTACTTCAATCGCGATTCCAGACCTTAGCCAATTGCAAATACTCTCATTCATATCAAAAATTGGATATCCATTTATAATCACTCCAATATGTTCGGTTGGATTTATTTTTAACTTGATTTCTATTTTTGTTTTTGTTCGTCTTTTGTCCAGCGGCAAAATTTATAAAATCTTCTTGGTCAAAGCTTTAGCTGATTCATTTCTTCTGTTGATCGGTTCATTTATTTTCTATGGATCATGTACAAGTTGTGCCACTTACCAAACATTAGGAGCCGTAATATACAAGCAATTCTTTTTGGGATTTTGCAACGCAGTATTTTCAAGTTTTTCGGCTTTTTGCGAAATATTAGTAGCAATTGACAGATTTTTAGTAGTCAAAAATAAAAACATTAGCTCTAAATTTTATTTTATTTTTATTTTTATTTATTCAGTTATATGCTTTCTGATTCCGTTTCCGATTTTTTTTGCAAATTATATCAAAAGTATTGGAAACTCTAAATATGTTCTTGTGAAAACACAATTTGGAACTAGTATTGAGTATACTTACTATTTAATCAGCGTTTTTACTGCCTTAAATTCATTTTTATTTATTTTTTTAGTAACATCAAATATTATTCTTTTAATAGAATTCAAAAAATATCTTACAAAAAAGAGAAATTTATTACCTAAATTGATGACTATAAATGAAAGTGATAAGAGTAATGAGTCAAATAATACTTGCAATTAAAATTGTACTCAAGACAGAAAATTAGCTACCACAAGACGACTTACCAAAATGGTTCTAACTTTAAGTATAATATTTATTGCATCTCGAATGACATATTCAGTATCTACCATTGTTTCAAATTTAAACAGAATAAAAATAATAAATTTTGATGTTTTTTCAATTTTATTTACTATCTTTTCTTTAATTATTAATTATATTGTGTATGGTAGCGCTTTGATTTACCATTCTTATTTTAATAATGCATTTTATAAATCATTAAAAGAATTATTTTTCAATTAAACATAAATTTTTTTGAAAAATAATTAAATAAATTTTTTTAAAATTGTTTTAAATTATTCTTGATTATTTTTTGATTATAAAAAACTTACCAAATACACCGGTTCTAATAAAATCGTAAGGCAAACGATCTGACCGGCCCTCAAACAGTAACTTTGGCATCCCGACCAGTCCGACCCATATGGCCTTACTAGCCAACTCATCAGGCCGACCTATCAGACCGTATGTAGGTCGGATTTGTCAGATTGATTGGACCTCATGGTCAGACAGGTTGGAGCCGCATACAGGACAGGATGCGTCAGCCATTTTTTGGAAGCACCTCTTTTAGCGTTACGTTTTTATTAGAACTACTGTAAGTACATTATTCTATTAATAAAGCAGAATTCTATTTTATTCCATAAAGTTTTTTTTAATGATCTCATTCTTTTAGAGAAAATAAAAAGGCTTAATTTTTAAAAGTTAAAATTTTTTCTGATATCATATCTCATTTTCAGTTTAAAGTTCTTACGATGGATGAATTTAGATTTTTTTTCAAAATAATTTTCAAAATTAAATCTAACTGACTAATAAATTATTATTTTAATTTTTATATTTTATGGATTTATTAAACAAAATTTTAATAAATAGTTATACCTTAAGGTTAAGTTTTTTTAATAATAAAAATGTTTCTTTTCAACGGATATTTATTTATAACTAGTTTTTTGAATGTTGATTTAATTAAAATTAATAAATCATTTTAATTCACTTCTATATCGAACATTTATCAAAAATAAGATTAAATAAAGAAGTAATGATAACTTATGAATAATTTAATTTCAGGCTTTTTGACCGAAAATATAAATAAAACTTACATTATCTTCAACTAAAGGAAGACTCCACTTCCTAATTAAAATAATAATCTATATAAATGTTTTTTGATTAAGAAAATGTCAAAAATCAATCAATTATAAAAAATATTTTCTTAGATAAGTTCAGAAAGAAGTAAAAGGGTTTTAAAATTTTAGATCCTGGAGTTTATTAGATACTTTTAAAAATTAACTCAAAATTTGAAACGAAAATAAAAATATTAAATTCAAAAATTAAGGTCGAAAATAACCCATTTTTAAATATGTTTATTAAAATAAATGCTTTAATTGAATTGTATAGAAAATTTTGAAAACAAATCGTGTCCAATAGAGAATAGGATATGTAAAAAGAAAGAGAAGCTGAGTAAGTTATTTATTTTAAATTTTGAAGGAAGGGTCGTCAATTTTAGAAGAATTTTAGTAATTTTTGAGCATGATTATTTAATTTAGTCATAAACTTCAATTTGGCTAATTATTCGATTAATTTCGATATTGTGAATTTTCATACAAAATTTCCAAAAATGAAAAAAAAATGTTTTTAATTAATTTAAATTGATATAATTGAACTTTTTAAACTTTGATGATGAAACAACATGGAAGCAAATATGTTTTACTAAATTAGAAAATTAAATAATAATTTTAATTAACACTGGTAATATTAATGAACAAATAAAATATTTTTAGATTTCTATTTCATGTCTCTATGATCTATTCTAATTAAATTTTTTGCAATTTTTAAATTTATTTTTTTTTAATTTTATAATTCGGTCATCGCTACTAATATAATCTTGAAATAGGTGGCTAAAATTGAAAAGAAATACAACATGTTTAGACTGGTTAAAGTAATTGAAAATTATTTATTAAACTTTTCAAAATCTTCTTGATTCAATAATGTGAAGAAGAAAACCGTTTTTTTAATTATTATTTTTTAATTTTTTATTTGTTTATCTATGCCATGAGATTATAAAAAGCTTCTTCAGATTATAAAAAAATCAAGAAAAAAAAAATAAAAGTAAAATAAGTTAAATTATAGTAATAAAGAAAATTAATTATTTAACTGTTTTAGTTTAATTAATTTTCTTCCTTCAGCAGAAGTAATAATAAAAAATCATGACGAAAAAAAAATTAAAAAAAAATTTTATAAATACAGATGAGCACAACATGGTCAGCGTAAAAAATTACCGATATATTTTAGTTGTTAAAGATGGCCCTAAATTTATTTCTAACTATTCATCAATCAAGTCATTGATAAAAACTTTGAAAAGAAATTGTGAAAGTATATTCCCCCTTGTTTCACACCACTTTCAATCGGAAAAAGGTCAAAAATATTTCCATTAGGTTGACAAATTATAGCTGAAGCTGAGTCATAGTATGAAGCATCCAATAGTCAAGTCAAGTCACTGACTTTTAACAGACTTTAAAATTAAAAATTAAAAACGACGAACATTATTGTTCTAATATATTAGATATCATTTAATTATTCTTAGATGTTTTTTTATAGATATTTTAAAGATAAGTAAATATTTATAAAGCAATCATTTATCAAATAAAATATTTAAACTAGGCCAGTGAAAATTCAAATTCATTTATAGGCTATGCAAATAAATTTTGAGTCAATGCTTAAAAATATCAGTTGTATATTATGATATTATATCGTTTCCATGGAAACAATATTAATAAATTTAAAAATCAACTCTTTTTGTCAATAACAATAATAATTTTTTATTCAGATAGTAAATTTATTTTCGCATAAACATTCAATCTTTTCTTGCTTCAAGTCTGAAAAATTCCTCAATAATTAAGTAAATTTACTCAGAAAAACTTCTCGATAAAGCAAAATAATTAAAAAAAAAAGATTAATCGGAATTAACTTATTTTTGGGACTTAATTCGTTTGCTCATGTAAAATTAATATCATGGCTGAACATAGGTAAGGAAAAAATTCATTTTCTTGTTTTTCATTAAAAAATAATTTTATAAAATTCTATTAATGTCGGTCAGTGCTCCGAGAAAATCAAAAAATAACAAAAAAAATGATCGCTTATCCAAATTGGGTGATAAATCACAGTTAAATATCAACCTCGTAGATTTGAATGATGAGAAATTACTAAATGAGCCTTATCAATGCACGGGTCGGTTAATAGACGATATACAAATTTTATGCAAGCAAAGTCAGGTGACTAATCTTCCACCGATCATCCACAGACCCAAGCGAGTACCATCACCAGTAGTGTCTGAAAATAAAAATGAGCGTACTCGTCACAAGAAATTTACAAATAATTTAGACACATTATCAATAAATCAGTCTGAAAATTTAAATTCAAATTTTTCTGTGGAAAATAAACAAAAATCAAATAGCACTGTTTTTGAACAAGATGAAAACAAAGATCCAGGTAATTAAATTAAGAAAAAAAATTAGATAAGAAATATTTAATATATATGTGTTTTTAGAAGAGCCAATGCCAAAAACTTTTATTTTGGTTAAAGATCGTTTCGAGTACTTCAAACCCAAAATTCACATTGAGTCTGAAAATCTAGACAAAAGTGATACTGTTACCGAATTTTATATCAAAGGATGGAAAATAGAGCCTATTGTAATGAAAATTTTAAACCAAGCACTTATTAGCGCAGAAAAATTGAGTTACATTAAGTAAATTAATTTAATCAATATTTGGAAGAATATTTAGTTTTTTCCAAGTTTGTGGTATTGTGGCTTAACTGGAGAAACTTTCGATAGTCTCACGGAAATATTACCGAATTGTAAGAATTTGAAGTAAGTTAATTAATGATTTCCTTATTTCAAAAAAATTTCCTTAAATATTTGTTTTTTAACGCCGAACTAAAAGCTCAGGAACTTGGTCTTGGTGCCTCAAAAAAATATTTTTTTCGACTTGTTATTAAATGAAAATTGAAAATTTCCACATTTACATATTACCTGATTTTGTGATCATAGTTTTTTATCTCCTTCCTTAAGATTTAAATTCATTTTTTTTCGATACACAAAAACTAAGGCTTTTAGTGCGGCGTTAAAAAAAACAAATTTTTACGATAAATTATTTTACCTCCGGAAACCAAAAATTATAACAATAATGCCCTCGCTCAGTGCACTTAAAGCTGATTTCTACTTTTTAGCCTCTTAATTTTAGATGCAGCCCTTAAAAGTGAATTCTAAAGATGAATTGCTTATTTTCGTGATTTTTGGGTCTTAATGTCGATCTTAAAAAGCGACTGATGATTAAAACTTCTTATTAGAAGTTAAAAATATGATAAGCGGAATGAAAAATATGAAAACAAGATGCAATAGAAGGCTTCGGCTTCGAGAGCACTCTGTGGGGGTATATGGTAGGCAATGTGAAATTTTAGTACAAAAATTACAGTACAAAAAGTAAAAACTTTATAAATTTTTTTCTAATTGTGCAAAAATGGTTCTGCAAAAAGTACAATATTGTACAAATTTTTAAAAAAAATCTCAAGCTCTGCAAAAACTCTGCAATTTTCTGTAAAATACACACCATCAAAAAATCCTTGATTAAACTGTGCAATAAATTACAGAGTTTTTGCAGAGCTTGGAATTCGTTTGTAAAAATTTTTACAATATTGTACTTTTTACAGAACCATTTTTGCACAATTAGAAAAAAAATTATAAAGTTTTTACTTTTTGTACTGTAATTTTTGTAATAAAATTTCACAATGCCTATATGGTAGAATTTTTTACATTAATTTTTTACATTAATTTTTGAATCCAAGCAGAAGTTAGATTTACGAAATCAAAAGAAGATAACTCAAAACAAAAAATTAGAAAATATTCTTAAATTTCTTAAGGTTCTTAATATTCTCTAATTTTTGGAAATTTAAGAAAAATTTTTATGTTTAGTTTTAATTTCAATATGCAAAATTGCTTGTTTAAATTTTCGATATTTTTTGATTTAACACTTTATTTTTGTTTCTATTAAGTTCAACCTTATTAAAATTAGAAAATATTCTTAAGGTTCTTTCAAATATTCTAAAATTATTATTTTGTTTTTTTTTTAATTCTAGAAATGTTTCCCTGGATGGCAATAAACTGATGGAGGAAAATTTCCATATGCTTATCAAAGAAAACTCTCTGTAAGTTTTTAATTTTTTTAATTAGTCAAAATAATTGTTGTCTTATTATAATCGAATATTTTAGGATATTTTTATATTAAAAAAACGTAAGAGTTTAAAACTTTTATCGCACTTCAAATTAAACCAGAACAGTATCAGTTAGAGTGATGCAATACTAATCAACTTGAATTTTTTAGTTTAGTTTAAAATGTAATTTTATTTAGAATCCAACATTTATCATTACGAAATTGTCAAATATCGGATATAGGAGCGGAAAAACTGGGAAATGAACTTGGAAACATACGGACTCAAAATACAAAACTACTAAGTCTTAACTTAAGTGGAAATTTTATAACTGATAATGGAGCTATCGAGATAGCTAGAGTGAATAACATTCATTTTAAAAATTAAAAAATTTATTATTTATTTTAATTTAAGGGTCTTAGAACTAATAGAACTTTATTGGTACTTAATTTATCTGGAAACCAGATTGCTGATTTAGGAGCTTGTCAATTGGCAGAAGTAATTGTAGTTTTTAATATTCAAAAAAATTTGATAATATTTTTTCAGACTTTGTCAAGGTTTAAAATGAGCCATGAAGAAATAGTTCGACGAAGAACAATGAGGAGAGAGCGCTTTCTAAGAGATGTAAAGTTGGCTTTAATTTTAAAAATCGTTATAATATTTAGATAATTCAGCTGTCACCCCATTCGCGAAAAACTGTCAATTTGAACGAAAGGCCATCGAGTATGGCTCATAAATCACCTAAAGATACCAATCGTATTAAAAAAGAGCCTTCGAATCTGCATCGAGATAGATCAAAAAGCAAAGTATTCTTTGAGATTAATTTTTTTTAATTTTATTTTTATTTAAATTCAGGATATTCAACCAGGAGTTTTAGATAAGCAAGGAAATACAAGACAGAAAGGCGCTTCACATAAAGAATCAGTGTCAGGAGGTGGAGCACAAAAAAAAGAGAAGTCCAAAGAAGTTACGATAAGCAGTAAAAAAATAATCGAAAAAAAAATTATTTTACCTTTTTTTAAATAATTAAGAAGATGCTCAGATAGCAGAAAAGTCTTCTAGTAAAGTTTTAAAATCGAGAGTTTCCAAGTTAAAGCATAAAGACTCGGAGGTTGAATCTGTAGGTTTCAGTCATAAATTGATTTTTTAAATGATGAATTTTTCACTCATATTAGTTACTATTGAAGGATGGATTAATGAGATCTATAAGTAAACTATCAAATGTTCAATCGGTAAGATGCCCAAAAAATAAATAAGAAAATATTAATAATAAAATCTTAGAACATTGCAAACGAAAGTGATCCTTTGATGGATGAAACTGAAGGAGTCGATGGTGAATTGCTGTTGATTGGAAACAGAACTTTGCTTTCGCTAAATCTTTCAAGTATTAAGTAAATAAAAAATACTGTAAAATAATTAAAATTTGACTTTAAGGAAATAAAATAACTTTAATAGGGATGAAAGAATTTTTATCTTGTGTTCAGCTTCAAATTTCAATGGCTCTTTTTAATAGAAATGCTTCATGTACCGGACTTCTTAAGTTAAATTTGGCCGTGAGTTTTAATTAAACTATAATAAAAATTACTATTTTTTTAATATTAGAAAAACGATTTTCCAATTACTGATGAAAATTACATAAAACTAATGGATCTAATGAAAACTCGTGATCCAATTGCAAATAAAACAACTGAGAGTTTAGCAGATAGAGATACTAATTCAGTCATCAGCAAAGATGGAAAAGATACTGTTAGAACAAAATCAAGTAGAAAGATTTAAAGACTTTTAATTATTAAATTTGGTTGTTTTTTTAAATAAAATTTGTTATTATAATATTTTTATTGAATGAATGAAAAAAAAGAAGAAATTTTACTAAAAAATATCTGAATAACGGGATCCGGTACTTTTTCAAAGGCATGCATTTATTTGCTAGGTAAAAAATAAAAATGCTTGATAAAAGAAGCGCTAGGTTTAATGATAAAAATGATAAATTAAAACCGGAATAAAGTGATAGAGATGGCTTTTGGGTATTAAATAAATTGAGTAATCGATAAAATAAATAAGAGTGAATTGATTATCATTCAAAAAAATAAAACAAAAATGGTTTCAAGAGGAAATGTTTAAAAAATAATGTGGATCACCTGATCATATTTGTGACATTGATACAAGTGATGGTGAAAATGATGTCGAAAAAATAGTAAAGAAAATGAAATCTTTTCGGCATAAATATATATTAAAGAATAGTCTTGAAACAACAGAAGAAGCTCTTCAATCAATAGATTCGATTGTTAAAAAATTCGGCGAAATGGTTAAAAATTCTTGTGCTGATGGTCAAAAAGTTTATTATCGATGTAAATTATGTAAATTGTTTATGAATCAGTCAATGAGCATACACATTTAGACAATAGTGAAAAAAATATGTCGCCCGAAGTAAAAGCCAAAATAGTTGAATTTTTTAACCTTAATACCAAATATTAAATTTAATCTTAATTTTTTTTTATACTTTTTTAATTTGCCTAGTTATTGTTTTATTTTACCTGACGAATTTTATTTTTTAAAATAGCATTTTTCCGAGTTGTTTAAAAGTCACAAGACTTTGACTCGGACTCTTGAAGAAAAAAAAGACCTAACTTGGACTTTATTTCGGGACTTTAAAACAACTCTGGCATTTTTCCTAATTTACCTAGCATTTTTTTTAAATTTAACTAGCATTTTTTTCAAATTTTTTGTTTTTTAGCTAGAAAAATTAATAAAAAATACATAGCAAAAAATACTTCCTTATTGAGCTTTTTACCTACCTAGCAAATTTCATTTTTTTTTTTGCGAATTTTTTTATTAACCTATCATTTTGAGTTTTTTAACTAGCGTAATTAATTTAAGCCTTTTTCAAATACATTCATATCCATTTTTTTCTTGGATTCCAGACTTGCGCTTCAAACTCTACAGTAGTGTTCGGCTTTTTATTTTTTACCTTATTCTAAGTAAAATATTGTAAGTTCGACTCAAATAAAAATTTCGTAAAATACCAGTGAAAAAGAATGATTCAATCCTGCCCCAACATACCTCTCACTCAACTCAATATAGAATTACTTGTATTTTTTTGATGTTAGTTTCTGAGAATGGGTTTAAATAAGGAAAAGAATAATCCAAGATTGATCCTATCAAAGATTTGAAAAAATTACCTAATGTTTTTGGTTTTAGACCGCATTTCTAATTGAGAGATATTTTATTTTATTAAGCCTTGAATTACAGCGCTCTAATAATTCATCCAGCATTGGACTAAATATGAGTATTGATTCTAATGTGATGCTTAAGAATTTGACTGTTTCCTCATTATTCAAATTGTTACCATTAATTTTAAGATCAAGATTGATTTTAAGTTTGGTTTTTTCTTAAAGATCATATAACATGACTTTTCAATAAAATTTTCATTTTTCATTTGAAAAGCAATCTTTCAATTTCTTTTAGGTACTTATTAATCATGTTTCAAGATTTCCAATATTTTTCAAATTAAAAAAGTAGCCAAATCATCTGCAAAAAGAAGATAGTATTGGCAGTTTGTTTTGTTTCTTTTTTGTATGTCATTTATAAGCATGCTAAAAGAAGTGGACTAATAATTGATCCTTGTGGAACTCCTGCTTTAATATGGTATTGATCACTTAGATGACCATTTACATTTACTCTCAAAGATCTTAAATAAAGAAACTATTCTATCCAATAAATAAGATAAGGGCACTTATCCTACGATTCTACAAAATCGAGGTGAAGACTAAAAGTAATGGCTAGTAGATCTCCGAATATTTTTCCTTTATCAATATCCGTATTAAATTCTTTACCATCTTAAAAAGTGATGGAATTTGTCTTGAACGTTTTCTTGATCTGAACTTATTTATTTTCCTCCAAAAGCTTAATTGAAAGTGGATTTTTCCCTGTAAAAATATAAAATATTAAGCTTATGAAATTAAAATTAAATCTGCAATTGGATGCATTATATACAATCTCAAACTTCAACATGGCCGACTAACACTAATTTAAAATAGATTAAAATAAAAATTTTGACTCATCTTGATCAGTTAATTTATTTATTTATTTGAATTTAATTAATCTCCTTCAGAAGAATTAAAAATAAAAATTAGAAGAAGAGAGTACAAAAAAAATCATACATACCTGTATGTATAAAAATATATAAAAATATTACAATTGTAAGAAAATGAAGTGGAAATTGTTTGTATTGAACTTAGTTAATAATTATTTTAGATCGTGAAATAATTGGAAGTAGATGATTTTTACAAATGCTTATTATGCATTATGTATTATTTTTTTAATTTTCTATATAAAACTTTAAAGTTTTTTAAAAATAACAGTGATATATTTTAGCAGCATTTGGCTATAAATTTTTGAGGTAGTTTATTTTCAAGATGCAAAATTGCTTGTTTAAATTTTTTGATTAAGACTGATTTATTATTTTGTCTGTTAAGTTCAACCTTATTAAAATTAAAGAATGCTCTTAAATTTCTATTAGTTAATAGTTATTTTAGATAGAATATGCGATTGTGAAATAATTGAAAGTAATAGATTTTTTACAAATGCTTATGATAAGCATTTGTAAAAATGTGTAATGAATTATTTTTGAATTGTCTTTAAGTCTTAAAGCTTTTTAAAAGATAGTAGCTATTTATTTTAGCAATATTTGGATATAATTTTTTTTTAATATATTCGTTTTTTGAGTTTATTTTCAAAATGCAAAATTGTTTGTTTAAATTTTTTAAATTTTTTGACTTAACACTTTATCACTGTCTCTATTTTGCTTAACCTTTTTCGTAATAAATTGTAACATTCAAATAAAATAAAACTTGATAAATGGTATATCTTAAACTATTAATTTAATAAAAATTGAAATTTTAGCTAATTAAAATAAGATTTTCAGAGTCGTACAAAAACAATGATATCCATTTAAAAGTTGGGAAATTTTGATTTTTATATATTGAAAATTTTAATTCAATCAAAATTATGTATTATTATAAAGATAGCTTTAAAATAATCTTAGATATCTAAAAGTCAAAACTTTTAGATTAAATTCTTTTGGTAATACAATTCAATACATCTTGACTTAATCTCATTTATTCATGATATTCGATTTGTTTAATTTTAATTGAATATATTAAAACTTAAAATGAGAATATTTTTTTGATATTTGCAAATATATTGGGCTAATCGAATTAAAAAAAGCATCAAATTTCGTAAACAAACTATTTCCAAAATTTTTTTGTTAAACAAAAGATTTATTTATAAATAAAATTCTTATAAACATGAGTATGATGTTAAGCTTTCTATTAAATCATAATATCCCATGATTTAGTTAAGTTAACACCAAAAGTAAATGGTATTTTATGCTGAAATAGAATTTACAAAAAAAGGCAAAAATTTAAGATTAAAAATAAATGCTTCTTTATATTAGATTAGCTCGGGTGGCTTTTTTAACAAAATAACCTGAGAAAAAAAAACAAAAAAAAAGTAACAAAAACATTTCTAATCTAGAGATTTAAACAAAGCTAGTATATGGCTTAGAACTGCCTGGATTCTCTGCGTCATTTTGATTCTGACCTTGGTTGTATTGAACAACATATGTTTGTATTCGATCTCTTCCATACAAGCCAATAAACGATCCATCTTCATTGAATTTTCCATTTTCACCATTTCCGTACTCGGCCATGCTATCATCTTCATCATGGTACTGCTTCTCGTCAAAGTACATATTTGATGGTCCTGTCACTAAATTTTGATTAGCCATTCCACCATCGCCAGGTCTACTCGAAAAAATTAAAAAATAGAACTAAAAAAATTTCTCTTTTCTTTTAAATTACCCTTTTTCATATTCGTCAAAGCCTTGACTTTCCGATGCAAGCATTTGATTTTGGAACGGTTCTTTTTCCTGTACTGAATACTTTCCTCCGCGTTCTCTTACCAAAATGCATACATTGATCAATATTATTATTAGCAATATAACTGAGACCATCATTCCAATGAACCATGGTTCAGTGGCAACATTCTTTGAAATACGTGCTAAAATTAAAAATTTAAAAATTAAAATAATTCGTTTTTTAACTCAAACCCAGAGTCTCATTAGTCGAATTTAAGATTAAGTTGGTAAAATTCAAACTCATTTTTTTCAATAGGAATAAATTTTTCGTTCAATCTATCTGTATATCTTTTTCTTTTTTTCTTACAAATAAGCTAACATAATTAACTTTTGAGTTGAAATCTTTGGTTTTTTTATTTTTCGTAAAAATTTCAACTATTTTCTGATTTGTTATTTGGTAATTAATATTCAAACAAATCAGCTAGAAGAGCTCTCAATTATTCGGCAAACATATCTTAATAATAATATATGGAATAAGCTCTTGGGTTTTTCCATAAATCTTCCAATTACCTTTTCCGGCTGTTTTCAGTACTTCAACATCAGATTCCGTCTCTAGGCTGCTATGTTCGGTGCCAGTTGTGGCCACCAGGACAACACTGTATCGAGTTCCGCTTTCCAAGTCAGTCAAAGACAAGAAATTGTCTGTGGTCAAGGCCGTTCGAAGCCATGGAGCAGCAATATCATCAGTTTTTTTGTATTTAACATAGAATAGACTGGCTGCGTTCACTTGGTTATTGGTAGACCATGTCAAGTTAAAGCCATCTTCGAATGTTGAAATCACTTGGAAGTTGGTCTTGGAAGGCTCTGTAAAATTTTTGAGTAAAAAATTATTTTAGTAAAAAAAAAAAATTTAAATATACTCTCGGCAGATGAGGTAATAACTTCGACAAAATTTGGATCTATTGAAACGCCTTTGGCAGTTTTGGCAAGAACCGTGAATCTGTATTTTTGATTTGGAAGAAGACCAGTTACTATTCGAGTCAACTCAAATCTACTTTTAATAACAATTGGTGGTTGAACTAGACCGGGTGGCTCGGCAATACTTTATTAGCAAAAATTAAAAATAAAATATTTTCGGATTTAAATATGTTTCAAATTTACTTTGAAATTTCTTGAAATAAAATCTCATATCCAATTATTATTCCATTTGGTTCTTCGGGCTCTTCCCAATCTAATTTTATACCCGATGAGCCATATGGTATACCCCGTAAGTTTACCACTGGACCTGGAACGCCTTCCATAGTCATAATAGAAATCTTTTGAAAAAAAATGAATAAAATTATAATTGCAATGCAAAAATGAATCGTACCGGTGCTGAAAATTCACCTTGATATCGATCATTTAAAGCTGCTATCTGTAAACGGACTGTGGAAAATGGTGGCAAGTTATTAATTATTGTTTCACTCAAATTGCCATCAACTTTATGAGTCTTCATTTCACTTTGACCATTTATGTTTCCACTTACTTTAAAAAATTGAATCTAAATAAAAATTTTAGTTTTAAAAATCAATGAAAATAAATATTTTTTTTAAATTACCAGAAATCCTGACAGACGTCCTTTCATGCCATTATTAGGATCATTAGCTTGTTCAGTTGTTATAGGATCCCATTTAAATTTTGCAGTTCGATGATCAATTGTTTCTTCCATTGCAAAGTTTTGGGGAATTATGACCGGCTCTAGAGAAATTATTAGATAAAATTTTGATAAATAAAAATGAGCCTTTTTACTATCTTCTCCGCTAAAACCACGATGTAAAGTAGCCATCTCTGTTGCTTCTCCACTTACACCATCACCAGCTTGCTGATTATAAGCTTTTACATAAAACTCATATTCTTTATACGTCGGCGTATCGCTGATAATCACATAATTTTGATCAGCAGGAACTTTAATCCTTGTCCATTCGTGAATTAGTTGATTAAATGCCTCATTCTCTTTCCGTGCTTGTCTATACTCAACCTGATACCAAAATAGAGGAGCATTCCAATCAATTTTAGGCATTAACTAGTATTTATTTTTTAAATAGTTTTTTTTTTCGATTAAAACAAAAAATCAAGCTTACATTCCAGGTGATAATCATATTGTCTGATTGATTTCCGAACGCTCGTACACCCAGAGGGTGTCGAGCAGGTCTGCATGGATTTGTGTAACATGATGTAGCAGCTATTTCGCTTGGATCAGATTCACCCAACCTATTTACAGCCTTAATTCTAAAAGTGTAGTTTGCCCAGCACGAAAGCGGAAATGTTAAATCGCTTTGAGTACCAGGAATTTTTTCAGTTTCAAAATCTTTTTAAAAAATTTATTTAAATTTTGTTTTGGGTTGATTTTAAACTTACGTTCAAATCTTCTCACAAGAGTTAGACGAGTAATTTCGGCATCGGTTGTATTCTCAACAGATGCACTCACTTCCTTTTGGCCTTTTACTATCACATCGAACCATTCAGTGCTAGCAAACGAAGTGTTGTATTGAAGAATAAAGTGCAAAATTTTTGCGTTATTTTCTCCACCAGATGACCAGTCAATTTTGACCTTGGGTTCAATTCCATTCTTACTTGAACCGCTAGTGCACATAACAGAATCAATTCTAGGCCTATTAGGTCTATCTTGAACCACCAAAGTCGCATCAGCTCGTACCTCATCGACCTCGGTACGCGCCACACAAGTATAGGTACCACCATCTTCAAATTGAAGATCGGTTATTTTCAATGTATCCTGATCCCATGAATCCTTTATAAAACGGCCTTAAATAAAAATTTATGATAAGATAAACTTATATATTATTATAGTATTATCGTCTATTTAACATTCCAATATATTTAGTAAAATTAAATTTATAAATTAGAATAAATTTTTAAAGATCTCATTTTTTTTAGAAAACAAGTGGATTGTCCATAAAGAGAATTAAAGATAACCCAGTTTCATTAGAAATAGATATTTTGATTTATATTTTACACTACTAGATGCATCGAAAGAATCAAAAAGATCATAAATTGTTGGCTTATTTTATTGATTTTAAATTTAATTTTTAGATTTTTGGCTGGTTTTTGATTTGATTCCATTATTTAAATTATTAAAAGTACATTAGTTTGAAGGATATTTGACTCAGCTCACATTCACATTTTTAAGATCAATAAAGTGAATTATTGTCTCATTTCATTAAAATTAGCGGTTTTGTGAAGTTCAGTACAAAAGAACAGAACAAAGTGTAAAAAAATTAACTAACTTTTTTTCTAAAAGTTTAAAATTAATTCTGTGAATACAGAATGGTGCAACATTCAAAGATGCATCAACTGTAAAAGCCTGCTAATTATGTGCAAAATCTCTGCAAAATGCCCTACGCTTGATTATATTTAAATTTAATTTCTGCTAAACTCTGCAAATTTAGCAGACCTTGATATTTGATGCAACTTTGAATGTTGCACTGAGTTGCATTTACAGAATTAAGTTTAAACATTTAGAAAAAAAGTTATTCAATTTTTTTACAAATTTTTCTGTTCTTTTTATCATTTTGTACTGAATTTAACAAAACCAAAATAAAGCCAACAATAAAGAATTTATAGCTAAATTTCTAATTTAAATACTAAATACAAAAAGCTATTTTTTTTTAAATTTCAATTAAAAAAATATAAGGCAAAGTAGAATTGGTTCGAATCAATTGAATGAGCAATTTAACAGTGTTTAGCATAAATTTATTTAAAACTAAATTTTGACTGAAAAATGCCTAATAAAAATATCTAGAAAAAAATTAATGATCGTTTAAAGGGTAATACCAAGTCAACTAGATCAGAGCAAATGCTTTTTCTAAAGCTCCTTCAAATTAAAAATAAAAAAAAAACATATATTAACTTCAATTGTTTATTGTTATATCAGCATCAAGAATTAGGCATTCTATTAAATAGCTATTTTATTCAATTTATTCTCATAGTCTAAAAATTTTTCACCTAGTTCTATTTTGGTTCACCTTTTTGTGAACAAAAAAATTAGGTGAGATTATAGTTCACAAAACCGAGAACAAAAATTGATCGCATAATATGTGAACCATAGTTCACTAAACCGACTAGATCGAGTTTTTCAACGATTGAATATTAATTTAAATCCAAATGAATTATTTGTCTTTTTATTCATTTTATTTTATCTTATTTAGCTTTATTTTTAATTTTTTTGTTTCATACATTTTATTTTGAAGGTTGGTAAAGATACAGATAAAAAAATAAATAAATAATAATTTAAAAGTTACAAAAAAGAATTTTCAATATTTTTTTTCAAATTTCTAAATAAAAATTAAACTAATTCTATTTCACTAAAGAGTTTAATTTTAAATATGAAAATGCTTGCAATATTAACTTAAAATTATTTTTTTATTTGAAACTGAAAAAAATATTTGAAACATCCCGCTTTTCAATGTTATTTCAACATTGGATACATTTCGTGATTCAAACACAAAAAATTAAGCCACATGAATTCTGGTACAAATCACTATTATTTCTTTTCATTCAAATTTTTATACAAAATTTATTATCAGAAAAACCCTTAAAGATATCAGACTTTATGAATTGTAGAAAATCTCGTAAGATTCAATTTTACGATTTTTAAACTACTCTTTTATTAAATCCAATTGTTTAATTGGTAGATTTAGTTTTTGATTTTCTAATAAAAAATTTTAAAAACAACTAAATGAAAAAACTAAAACATTTTCTCTTTTAAATGCTCATTAGTAATTTTTTTAAACTTTTGAAATACCTGTGTAAGAGATTGGATGTCCATCTTTGAGCCAGTCAATTAAATGAGTCAATCCAATGTCAGCCTTGGCAGTGCATCTAAATATAACAAAAGATCCGACTTTCATTTCTTGATTGTTCGGCTTAGTTTGAAGAGTAGTTTTTTGCTTAACGCTTAGCATTCCTTTGGCTGAGACACTTCCATATTTATTAGTTGCAATGCATTCATATATTCCACTGTCTGCTACCGTCGAGCTACTTAGAAACAAAGTTCCATCAGGCCGGATAGAGAACCTGCCACCAGTGATTAATTGGTTGTTTCTTTTCCAAAAAATTTGCGGCTTAGGAGCACCAAATGTAACGCATTTAATTTCCACAGACTCGCCTTCGACCACTTTTGTCTCATTATCTGGTGGTTCTTGGATCTCTGGCGGCTCTGAGAGAACATTTAGATAGAAATTAGACCAAGCGTAGCCGTGTTTGTTGGTCACGTTGCACGAAAATACGCAAGTGTCTGTCATTTCGACATTGGTTACATCCAAAACTTTATTATTTATCGAAATGCGTGGGTTGGACTGCAGAAATTCGCTTTGAATCGGCTCTCCATTTACGTACCAATCTACTTTGTTGGGCGCCGGTCGTCCATCTGCATCGCAAACAAAGCTTACATCTTCATCTACACCAACATTTTCGTCCTCTGGTCTCTCGATCCAATACGGCTCAGATTCAATCACTACCTGGATCGAAGCTAAAGCCATTCCCAATTCTTTAAGTTAATACAAGTTTAATATTTTTTTTTTTTATTAATTCAATAAAATTTATATTTAAAATTTTTTTAATAATTTTTTTTTACCATTGCTTCCTCTACATTCGTAGGTCCCAGCATCGGAGAATTTGATAGATTTAATCACTAGTTCCTGGCCTTCGGAATCGGTGGAGAATCGGCCGTCAGTAGGCAGAGTGCCATCTATTTTTCGCCATATGACCTGTGGTGTGGGCCGACCGCCAAAAATACACTTTAGCCTCATTTCGTGGCCAAGCAAAAAAACCCTATTTTGCTCCGAAGTCCAAAGTTTTACAGGAGCCTTGTTGGTCGGACTCACTTTTTCAACTTCCAAAACAGTAAGCTCACCTTGGTTCAGCAACAACAAACGTCTACTGTATGCATTACACGCATACGGACGCTTGTCTTTTTCATCTTCATCTTCCACATTAAGGATGTAGAGTTTACCATAATAGTCTTGAGTAACTCTGGCCGACACCGTGATGGTGCCGAACTGGTCTCTGTCACTGTCTCCTACCACAGACCAATAGATGTACGGATCTGGAACACCAGTCGGTGGAGTACAGTCCAAAATGACCCAGTCGCCTCGTCTGGCTCGGACTACTTTGGAACGAGATGAATAGGGAAATTGGGACAGCTCGGCCATTCGAAGACGAGTTGTGAACGACAAAGCTGTACCGTATTGATTTGTTGCATTGCATTGGTACCAGCCTTGATCGGCAGCAGTCGGATTTGTTATGATCAATGTGCCAGCATTGCTTTTCATGGCGACTCTGTTGTTTTGGGAGCTCGGGTCGTAAATACGCTTGTCTCTGGTCCATGTGTATTTTGGAGCTGGGTCGCCTTTGGCCACACAGGGTATTTCTATGTTGATACGTGGGTCGAATATGATTTCCTTGTCGGCTTGACGAATTATCGACGGAGGGGATGGAACTTTTGGAGAAAGAAAAGATAAAGCAAAGATGCAAATTTTACTAGAGTTTCTTACTGGCAAGAATCACAGCAATGGGTACGATCAAATAGGCCAAGTAATGTGACATTGTGTCAAGATGCATTTTTTTTTTGTATTTTTATTTGAGTAGATTACATTAATTTTTTTTATTAAGTTTCTAAAAAGTAAAATTTGGCCAACTTTAATCGATGTCAAGTTAAAATGTTAAAATTTTTTAAATCAATCTATTCACCTCCTACTTGTCACTGGCTTGATTAGGTTAGCTTAAAAATCAAAATTAAAATATTCATAAATTTTAACAAATACATATATATATATTTTTTTTTAATTTTATATATGCTAAAGTAGGTCGGTCGATGGGTCGTCTATCAAAATTTACCTGTATTGACCTCAAGAATAAGACTCAAATTTTCGTGCATGTATATGACAATGAATGACCTGCATATTTACGTGCAATTTTATTTGCCGTAAATTTACACACAAATATTTTAATTACTCAGATTTATTTTAATTTAATCCAATAAATAGAAAAAAATTGCAATTATTTCTTGAAAATAAGCTTACCCAAAACATTAATGAATTAAAAATAAAATGGAAAAAAAAGTAAAATTTCGTTCATTTTAACCTTAGGATAAAATAATTTAATCTAAAAAACATCAATTAATTTTATTATTTTATCATTAAAAAAAATGTGAAAAAAGACAACAATTTTTAGAATAAATTGTTTGATTTAGCTTTTTAAAATACCTTTGAGCTCTTTTTTACAAAAAAAATATTCAATTAAAGATATAATAGTGTTCTAGTGTCTCAAATGCTAAAGCATAATCTTGAAATAATTCTTAACAAATGGTATTTTAATCTGATTTAAAATATTTAGTTTATTTTAAGTAAGGTTATTTCATCGAATTAGTTAGAGTCAAAATAGATTTTGGATATGATCAATTTGGGTCTAAGGAATGAACTCAAGGTCTCAAACGCGAATACAGAATACTTTAAATTCATCTATTATTATTCACTGTATCTCTCAAATGAATTAGATAATTATTAATCAAGATCAGATTTATGTTAAAAATAAAAATAAAATATCTAAAACTATTCCCAAACATTCGAATCTAAAATTTGCTTCTCAAGTAGACTATAAAAATAAATCTTGAGCTGACTAAATAGTGCACAATAATAATATTTTTAAATTAATGATTTATATATTTAAATTATCTAATTACAAATATATTTAGAATTGTATGCCAAATTTAGATAGAATTTAGAGGAAAATTATTTAAAATTTTGCAATTATTTATTTAGCCAAATTTAGTCGAGTATCTATCTTTGTATTTCACTTGAAATTTCAATGAGAATAAACAAAAATTAAATCGAAATAAAAATTAAAGAATCAAATGAAATGGGCCTTCTTAATGGGCTTCTTACTGCATACTAATACCGCCAAAAAAAGCAGCAAATATTGATTTATGTATGTAGTGGTCGCATGCGATTGATATTTTAAGGAAATGGCTAAATAAAAAATTTAATTTAATTTCTTTTAACATGAATCAATAATTTTTAATTTTATTTTTTCAATGTTTCGCTATTTAATTTTTTTCCTCAATTGAAAATTTGCACTTATTGAACAAAATTGTTTGTTTTGTCATCTTCTAGACACAATCTGTGCTTAAATATACATCTTAGTAAACAAATTAATTAAGTTTTCTCCAAAGAAAATTTGAAATTAGAAAAAATATCAACTGATTCTACCGACTGAGTAAAACTAATTAAAAAATTGAAATATTCTCCACGGAGTCAAAAAAAAAATACACATTTCAAATAAAATCATAACTATTTTATAAATTTATATTTAAAATTTGTAAAATTGATTGTTTTGAAAAATTAAAAAATTAATTTTGTCATTTTCGATTAATAATTTGTTTTGTAAAAAATTGTTAGGAAGTCCTTTTCATCAAAAAATCAAAACTCCAGGAATTCACTTTTTGATTTTCAAAATTTTACCCATTCATATCTAAAATTTTTCACTCGGTCTAATGAATAAAAATTAATTGCCTCGCAGCCAAGCTTGATTAGCAATCTATTTTCCGTTTTTAAAAACTCGTCCAAGTAGGTGTAATTTGTTCTAAAAAAGTTGATTTAACTTTTTTTGCATTTGAATGATCCCTTGGGAAGAGATTAGTTGACTTAGTAATTTATTGTTTTTTACAATTTAGAAGGGAAAAATTAAAAATTATTGATCCAACTTTTTATATTGATTGAGGAAATTTGTTCGAATATTTAAATGTTAAAGCCTATAGTCCTAATTTAAATTTTTTAAATTAAAGACACCGGTGAAAAGTCCAAAAAAAATTTCTTTTCTAATTCAAAATTTTAATTATTTAATTAAACATAGATCGAATTAAATAAGGGAAATTATTATGAAACAATTTCAATCGAACAAACTAAATTATGAATAAATAATTGAGGCTTTTCAGTCGCATTAGTCGATAAAGTTGGCAAATCATGTTCTTATGCTCAAAATTTTTGCCAAAAATAAAAAACGAATAAAAAAAACAAATCTTAATTTAAAATTTATAGCTAATGATTTCAATAGTTAGCGTAAATGATTGATTGAAGTCTTAAAAAAAAACTATAACTTGCATTCTTATCCACACCAGAGAGTTGAGAACTATTTAATTTTTGAAATATTTTAAATAGCTAATCCCATGATTAAGTTAAATAGTTATAAAGTAAATTATTCAAGTTCAATTGCAAAAATCCGAGCTTTTTTCAAGCCATTTTTTCAGGCTTCTTGAACGTGAAATATTCGATTAGAAACATTGCTCCATTCAGGAAGTTGATTTATTCCCTTCTTTAAATACATTAGACTCAGAAATCAAAAGCTAATTAAAAACAAAATATCTATGAAAACTAAAACTATAAATCTATATTAAAATTTCATGATCTAGACATAACTCTCTCTTTAGATTTCATCTAAGTTTTCGTTTGATGAATTAAACACTCTTTTGAGTCCTACTATTATTCTGATCTTTATTATTTTAATAAATGAATTATTCCTAAATTGTTTTGAAGCAGCAAAAATTTCAAGATTTGGTCTTTTTTCCATTCTCATTCAGCATTCAAGTATTGTGTCAAATTTTTTAAGAAAATAGCGACAAAAATTATTTCGATGCCTAAAATTGTTTTTTTTTTGTTGATAGAATTTTTAAGTGCCAAATTCTGAATTAAATTTTGATGAACCTGCGTACCATTGTTTCAGTGACACAATATTGGCAACTAATAAATAGCTATGCTTTCAAGTAAGTCAAGGGATTTGAAATTTTACAGCAAAACCTTAATATTGATTGACTTTAATTAGTAAATAGCTCAGAGGGACTTATTTTTCATTTTTAGTATTTATTAAAATAGGTACCGAATAAAAAGAAGCTTATTTGAAGCATTTGGAATATTTTTCAAATAGAACAAACTCCTTGTCAAATTTGATAGTAGGAAATGGCTTGTATACTTTTGATTTAACAAAATTTGATTTAATGCACTAAGCAGCTAAATTAAGAATAATTAAAATTTCGTCAACAAATTTCGATAAACTTTTTGTTTATTTAAAATAAAAAATTCTTTCAATATTTTAATATCGATTTAAATCAATAAGTCTTTGAAAAAATCTAATAATAATTAAAAAAGGTCTAACTAAAACCACCTATATTTTTGACAAAAAGACGGTGGAAAAACAGATATTTATCATAATAAATTTTTAACCGGAACTAATT
Source organism: Brachionus plicatilis (assembly GCA_010279815.1). Classification (NCBI taxonomy): domain Eukaryota; kingdom Metazoa; phylum Rotifera; class Eurotatoria; order Ploima; family Brachionidae; genus Brachionus; species Brachionus plicatilis. The sequence goes on along the minus strand of QEOQ01000663.1, from coordinate 261,364 downwards.
TGTTTCAGTAAAATGAAATCACTATTATCAGGAATAAAAACCTCAATATTTTAAACAAATGTATTGATATGTTTTGAGAATTAGATGATGAATTGGGTTATGGAATACGATGGTGGCAAAAATGATATGCCAAACAATATAATGTTAAATGGTGTTTTTAATAATTTCTAAAATTTAAATACAAATATTATAAACATAAAAATATTCAGCATGCTAAAACTGTTGTTGATTATTGGTTTTGTAATAAACTTCCTAAGCCCAACGATCAATTACATAATATAAACTTTGTGATATAAACAGTTTATTTTATATGGTTTATTTTTATTTCAATTAAGACAAAGACTTGGAAAATCTTATCTCTATTGCGGCTTAATTAAAACATTATATTTATGCTATATCATCTTAAGGCCATGTTTTTCAATGAGTCTGCTTATTTATGTTTTATCTAAAACAATTTGTCTTCAAACATAACAAATAAGGCTATGCTTTGTTTTCAGCAGTGGAAGAATTTAATTTTATTTATTGGAATTTTTGACACACTGAGTAGTTTTGTTTGCGTAACAAATTAAGTTCGGATCTTTATTGCTAATCAGAAAAACATGAGAATTTCATTGTACTCAATGTGACAAGAAATTTCCTTGATTAAAAAACTTAACTTAAAAATCGCTTATTTAGATTATTTAAAGTTTTGTGTTAATCGAAATAAATTTTATTTCAAAACGCTGCGTTTTTATCGCAGCAGGTTAAAAAACAATTTCTTAATTCCTTACCTGCAAAAATGGCTCTATGGTAAGATTTATTTTTTCGATTATTATTTACCCATAGGATCCTAAAAAAATTATTCAAGTTGCTTTTTTTTAATAGCATCAAAATAATGATCAAAATAATAATCAAATTTGTTTGAATAAAAAAATATTTACCTAGTGATCTTTTTTCTTGCTTTTATTTTTATTTTTAAACTCGCAATCATGATCAAAAAAAAAATACCATTTTCTTCCTTCAAGAATGTTTTCACAAATCCTAACAGTGATGAATGAGAAGAATGGTTTTTAAATCAATGTCTTAAAAGTATTAGATTCTAACATTGATAGCAAAACCAGATAAGATGAAGTTAAATTTAATAACATTCCTAATTTTTTTTTGTATTTTTATCCCATTTTGATTCTAAGTCTGATTTATAAAAAAATTCATACTTCCTAATTTTATGTGCTTAGAATTTGAATAAGATTTGTCGGAAATTGATCCCTGATCTAACATTTAATTAAAGATTAGATGTTCAGAAAATGGTAATTTAAAATAAATTCTTTTAAATTAAAAAATAAATTTGACGTTTTCATGAAATTTAAAAATTTCTGTCATCATTGATGAGAATGAAAATTTTTTCAAATATTTAATTATCTTTAATTTTTTGTAGCAAAAATCAAAATATTAAATCAAAGAGACATCATGTCTAAAATATGCGCCTTTTTGTTCATTAGACGATATATTGAATTCTGAATTTTTAAAATTTACTAAATAGAAATTATTTTGATTTTCTTTAAAATATATCTTAATGAATCAGCAATTACTAAATCGATACAATTATGAATTCAAAAACAATTAAGATAAATAAACGATTTGTAATTAGAAATTGAATCAGCTCAAAAAATACAATTTTTATCCAGCTTAATTCTTTTAAAAATAGACAAAAAAAAAAGATTTTTGAGTAAATAATTTACGTGACTGTTTTTAAATTTATCTTACATTTTTGATTTATCTCGACTAATTTCTAAACTTTACGCTTTAAATTATGTTGTGAGCAAATATTTAAAATCATATTGCCCAATATTTATTATGGACAAAAATCGATTTCTGTCGTATTAATTAACTTTTACGTTGCCAGATAAAATTTTCAAAAATGCTTTTGAATTTTTTAAAATTTAATTCTTTTTTTCAATAAATTTAATCTAGATTATTCTTTGGAAAAACAAATTGTGAAATCGATTTATCCAAGTTTTTTTACGTAATCGTATTCTAGGCTATAATTCAAAATGAAAAGATCATAAAAAAAATTGTAAACTAAAACACATGATTAAAGAGATAGAAACATAATCAAGTTTTTTTGTTTTTCGGCTGCTTTTTTAAATATCCAGTGTCAGATTAGTGTATCTTTGAGTTACAAACCTAGGGTTAAAAGGACCCGGAATAATTTCAATATTTAATGGTAACCAAACAAAGCTAAAAAATATTTTATTTTATAAAATGTTACAAAAAATTGCATACATATTTTACCATCTGTTATCAAACTATTCTGATGTGCTAAAATAATTAAGATTTTTATGAAAAATCATCGTAAATGAATCACTACAAAGTCAAATAAAAGTATTTAAATATTAATTTAAAAATAATGTCTCTGAGCAACAACTATGTTCATAACATAATTAAAATTTTTCTATTTGTCAAATAAAATTATAAAGAAAAAAAAAATCTCGATATAATTAACTAAATAATTTTTAGATTTTTTAATTTAAAAATTTAACATTTTTAAGTCCATTTTTTAAAGAATAGAATTTCAAAAAAGGTTTTTGTGAAGCTCATTTCGATTTGTTCTAACCCCATAATTTTTTAGCGAAAAGGGTTGTTTATATATTTTAATAGCAAAAATTCTTCCTTTTTTGATAAATTAAAAGTAAAGTTAATAAAAAATATTTTGAAAAATACTGCAAAAAAGTGCAATATACTTTGTTGCATCTCACTAGCCAAATAAATCTTTATTTTCTTTTTTAGTAAATCAAATCAATAATCAATTTAAATCTTATTGATTTTTTATTTTTTGTCTTATTTTAACATGAGAAAAATTGTTTTAGATAAAAAGGTGCAAGAGAAGTATTTTGCTCTATATTACATTATTTTTTAAAACGTATTTTATTATCTTTTATTTAAAATATCAAAAAAGGGAAATATATTTTTTCAATCTGTAATTGAATCTAACAACTTGGTAATTATCAGAGGGAGATTTTGGATAGCATGAAAAATGAGAATCCAAAAAAGAACAACATAAACTAAAATTTTTGATTTTGAATCTTTAAAAAAGTGAACAAAAATCAAGTAAAATAAAGTTAAATATTATTAATTCAAAAAAGAAAAAAAACATAAAAAAAAAATTGAAGCCAAAATTGAATGCATTTATAAGAACAAAATTAATTTCAAAATCGAGCATGATTTTTTTTCCTTTTTTTTTTAAATCAAAATGACATTTTTTCTGTTTTATTTTTATTTTTTTATATGTTTCTTCAATCCTTATCCATAATTATGAGTGCATTAAATCTAAAATTTTCTTTTTGCTCTTTGATAAGTTCAAAATAAAAAATAACAAAGTCAAGTGAAAAAAATTTTAAGAATTTTAATAAAATTATTCTGTTATGTTTTTTTGAGCTTAATTTAATTCAATTCGATTTTTATAAATTTTAAAAAATCATTAAAACATTTAAAATTTTTATTAATCAGTAAAAATAAATTTAAAATAAAATAAGCATTTAACATTTCATTGAAAAAAATCTTCGTAATTACTGAATAAATTCAGTGATAAAATCTTTGGCAAATTTGATTTAAACTGTAACAAAAAAACGCTTATAAAATTGAACATATCTTGAAAGGCTTTAAAAATAATTAAAAGTATTAATTTAATCTTTTTTGTTTAGTAAAAACTTACTTTTTCCTTAGGTTTTTCATTTTTTTTCTTATCAGACTTATCTTTTTCTTGTTTCATACTCTCCCTAACATTAGTTTTACTCGATGCTCTTTTGTCATCCAAAAGACTGTCTCTTTTCGACCTAGGAAATCGTTCTTGTGAATCATTTCTTACTGAGTCTCTCAAATAGGTTGAATTGGGTTTTTGAATTCTGGCTCTATCATTCAAATAGCTACTTCTTGGAATCTCATCGTCCGAAAAACTTTTGGTGTTAAATCTAGACAAATTTCTAAAATTCTGTGATTTAGGAGAACCAGTTGGCTTTTTGAGTTCTTTATCTGAATCATCTGAATTTTTTATTTTTGGACGTGACAAGAAAGGTGTTTCCGTATCAAAATCAGTAATTTTTTTAACTGGCGGTTTTAAAAAACTTTTTTTGTTATTGTTGTAAAAGGTTTCATCATCAGAGTTGGAAGAAGTTCGATTTCTGTTGCTTTTGATGCCCTTTAATCTGCTATCCTTTTCATCATCATTGTTTCTGCTGGCGCCTAGGTGTCTTGAATCGGTTTTACGGTCTCGTTGATAAGATCTTTCGTCTTCATTATCTGAATTTTTGTATCTATTTCTCGATTTTTCTTCAGCTGCTTTTTTCAGGTTTAGTTCACTTAGCGGTACAAATGCGTTATCTCTAGTCAGAGTATGAGTCTTGAAAAGAAATTTTATATTTTAAATCATTTTTAAGGTTTAAATAACTTACTCTATTGAAAGTTTTTTCGGCTTCTTCGTCTGAATCTAATTAAAAATATTTTAAAAGGTTTCTAAATTTTCAAATATTTATCTGACCTGAATCTTTGCGTTTGGAATTTTTTCTAATTTTTTCTCGTGCATAGGGACTCGGACTTGGAGTTCGTCTCGATAAATCCTTTTTAAAAATATTTGAAAAAAAATTAATTTTTAAATAAAAATATACTTTTCTACGATCGGAATAGCCCTTTTCCTTTATAGAATCGTCACTGTCATTTCTTTTAGGGATCCTCAATTTTCCAATAAGAATCATATGACATCCACCACAGGCAACCTTGAACACAATTAAAAAATTCAAACAAATTATTTAACAAAATAATTTTAATTAGTACATTTTCAATCATTAATGCCTTAAATTTATCAACTAAAACTGGATTAAACTGATTTGTATTGAATATTTTTTGACTTAGACCCAGCTTGCCATATCTATTATCTCCGGAAGCATACATTTCTCCTGTTTCGGTAATAAATACTGAATGACATTCTCCACATGCAACTTGAACTATCTTTTTCCTGCGAAAAAAAGTGATTTGTTCCGGTACTTTACTTCGATCTACATCTTCACCGTTTCCAAGCTGGCCTTTTGACCCGTCACCAAAAGAATAGGCTCTTCCGCCTAAAAAAAAATTTAAATAACTAAATCAATTGGATTAACGACTGCTCCTACTTGCTCCAATTATTACTGAATGCTGTCCTCCACATGATACAAATGTAATTGGCTCATCGATGGATAAAACTTCCGAGAAACGCTTGTTGTGATCACTATGACCCAGTTGACCATATTCATTTGAACCTGATGTATACAGTCTTCCTTTTTCTTTTAAAAATGATATTTAAACTTTGTTTTTCATTTATTTTTTAAATGTAAAGTCATTAAATATTTTGTTGCTATGAGATTTATGACCTAAGTTTAAAAAAAATTACTTACTTGATATGAGTGTTGTATGATAATATCCACATGCAATAAAGCTAACTCGGTAGTCTAGTGGCACCATTCTCGGAGAAAATTGCTCGATAACTTTACCCAAACCTATTTCCCCATTTTCGTTACTTCCCCAAACATAAACCTCTCCAGATTCTTTAAAACATATTAGTTTTTGATCAATCAAAATGAATAGTGTTTTCTACTTGATAAAGCTACTGAATGACCAGATCCTGCTCCAAGCATTAACCATTCTTGGGGCTCTATTTTTTCTACTATTTTTGGAATATTTGAAAAAGGATCTTGAAAACTTTCACCAAAACCAAGTTGACCTTCTGAATTGCTTCCAAATGAGTAAATGTTTCCTTTATCTTAATTTTTTTTTGTTAACAAAATTATTCAGTATTTTTATATCAAAAACCTGTAGCCAAAATAGTATGGTTTCTGCCACATGCTATCAGTAATACCTTTTCATGTTTCATTGCTAAATAACAACTTAGACATTTTTACTTAAAAACTTTTAAAATTTCAAACCTTTGACACAACTTGGCTTTTCTACATTGTTTTCATGTCCTAGGCCTAGCTGACCCCAGTTGTTTGAACCAAACATAAAAACTCGACCTCTTTCAGTAACTACACCTGTGTGTTCATCACCACAGGCAATTTCAATGATAGGATCATCTCTGACATGAAACTTTCCTTCTTCGAATCGACTTTTTCCACAAACAAAAGCTGATCCATATTCTTCAATTTTTTTAATCATTTTAATTTTTATTAGTTAAATTTTTGGACAATTTTTTACCTGGTATATCTTCTAGTAGGTCGTTGGTTGTATTGTCCATCGATCGGTGAGAGTAATTTCCGCTAGGTCTTGCGTAATAGCTCATTTTAAGCTCAACGTCTCTCTCTCTCTCTTTTAAAAATTTAACAGATAATATTTTAAAATCAAATAAATTATTTGGAGTTGAATGAATTAGCAAAGGTAAAGACTGAAGACCGTGACTTTTTTTGTATCTAGGTAACCAAATAAAGATTTTTTTGAATTTTTAAATCCAAAAAAACACGTAAATTGTGAGCTTAATTCCGATTTAGAATTGTTAAAAAGTTCCACAAAATAATTCTACATGCTTTGTCTCGTGATCTAATAAAAATTTCTAATCAAAAATTTTAATCTAAAATATTCATCTTTAAAAGCAGATTTTTTTTTAAATCAAGGTAAGATTAGATTTGGTCAACGAATAATTGAACCAAAAATGGCCGATGACAAAGAGATATTGAAAGAGATTTGGGATGGAAAAATTCCGATTTGTTTTAAGCTAGCTGAGAATGAGTGGCGCTCTTCTGAACCCGAAGAAATATACGTAATTTAATTCAATAGATACTTAATAACTGTTTATTATTAGTATCAAAAATTTTAGCTAATGGTTTCAAGACAGAGTTATTTTCCATTAGTTTTAGAAAAAGTCCAGCGTCATTTTGCTGAATATGTAAGTCAAACCAAGAGGCATAACGAAGTGTGGCTTGACTACAACGGGACCAACTTAAAATGGTACTTAGAATAATTTTGACATATTATTTTTCTTATTTTTTTGTATCAAGGCATTATCCTATAGGATTGTTGTACGATCTATATGCCAATCAAGGTCCAGAAAACCAATCAAACATACCTTGGGCGCTGAGTGTCCATTTTGATGTATATTTTTGTTGGGTTTTTTAGGTTGACAAAAATTTTTTACTTGTGATTAGGAATTTCCTGGAGATTTATTGCATTGCGAAAGCAAAGAAGTAGTTGAATCATTTTTTCTGTCAACTATCAAGGAAGCTGATGCTCTCAAACACAAAGGAAAAATTATAAACGAAATGCAGAGAAAGGATCACTTACAACTTTGGAATGGAGTTAAATCAGGTAAAATTATTTCAATAAAAAATTAACAATCAATTGTATTTTTTTTTCCGAAAGACAAATTTGAACAATTTTGGTCAATGAATAAAAAATTAATGGAAGCATCTGAAGGCGAGGGATTTATGTCAATACCTTTTAGGGTTTACCAAGTTAATTTTTTTTTAATGAAAAATATTGAAGATTAAAATTTTGCATTGCTAGTTGGATAAACCATTTATACAAAAACTTTTTCAGCCATTTAGCGAATCGGGTAAAAAGCGAACTCTCAAAGACTTGCTTGAGTTTACCTTTGGTGAAACGATTTCGAGTTGTAAGTTGAAAAAATAAATGCAGTAAATTTGTCACTTTGCTAAAATTCTATTTAAGCTAAATTGATATTAATTCAGGGCATACAGCCTTCGATGGATACACCAATTCAATGGCTCAGCGAACATTTAAGTTATCCGGATAATTTTTTGCATATTTGTGTAAAGTAAATTTGTAATCGATGCATCGATTCAATGTTTTTTCGTCTACTCAAAATTTGATAAATCATTTAAATTATTTACTATGTGCTTAACAATAATCGGTGTTTTTTGTTAATATTTTTTTTTCAAATAAAAAAAATAAAGTAATTTGTTTAGCAATTTATGATTGATAAAGTTTTAGAAAAATGGCTAGATTTTATTCATGTATTAAAGGGTTATTGACAATTGAATAAATATGGTAGTGCTTTGACCAAACTTAAAGTTACTAGAATTTATGTGAAGGCCAAAAAGTGGACATTTTAAAGTGTGGTCAAATAAATCTAAAATTTGTTGTCAAATTATGTTTAAATGAAAAACTAAATAATTGCCTTTTGAGTAATTTCTGGTAATTTTTCGATCTTAAATGGCAAAAAAATGTTTAAAGGGTATAAAAAGGTAAAAAAAACATTTCAAAAAAAAAATCTCAAAATTTAATACCACATTAAACTTAAAACTTGAATCTAATGCGGACTCAAGGTTTAAAACGCATCTTAAGAGCATGCAGTGTAAGTTAAGAATGTTTTAACATGTGCAAGTGGTGTTTGTTGCAAATACCAAACTGTGTTTCTGTCTATACCGCAATATCGAACACAGTAATACGGTAGAATTGCTAAAGAAATGTTATATTCGTAATAATTAATATTCACCATCATTTTTTATTACAATTTTATCAGGCATACAAATATTCCGACACAAATTTTAAATTCTTAATATAAATTTCGTTTTTGAATTATTAGTTTTTTTATGAGTTTTACTAGGTTAAACAAACATAATTTTATTTTACTGTTCAAGTAAAAAAAAAAGATAAAAGTTAGAATGAATTGTAAATTTTTATCAAATTTTACGTAAATTTCGCATTAAAAAAATTATCCAATTCTTAATTTTTATTTAAATTCAGGATTATTTGAGGATCAAATTATTGATAAATTCAAAATTTTAAGGTGTTTTCTAAGGTCCATAATTCCAAATACTACTTGTAATGGAGACTAAATTTAATCTTTGACTTTTAAATTTACCAAGATCAATTAAACAAAAGTTTATACAAAAGTTTAAACAAACATTTAAATATATTAATTTTAAAAATTTTAAAAATGATTTCCTGCTAGAATTGATCAAAAACATATCATATTGATATTTTGTCTGATAATCAATATTTAAAAAAATATAATCAAATTTTTATTTTTGAATTTAGCGACAGCGTGAAACATTTTATTCATGTAGTTTCACCATAGTAGATCATGAAGCTAATTTTTTAAAATTTGATTCAGAAAAATTATTTAATTTATAATTTTTGGAAGTCTGTAAGATATTCACAATATTATTTTTTCACCTAAATTAAGATTTTCGAATCTTATTTTTAGTTTAAAACTTTAAAGGAATTACATTCACGTTGATTCACATATTGGGATATCTCATTTGTATTAAGCAAAGGCTTTGCTGAAAACTCTTAATTATTTGATAATCACGTTTATTGCGTTAGATAACGTAATTTAGCGTTATTTTATGAAAAAATCATATATCATTGCTATGAAAAAAAAATTGAGAATTCTTTAATAGAAAATAATTAGATTGAGATAAATTTTAAAGCTAGCTAAATATTGCGTATTTTGAAGGATTTTGATAACAATATATTTTAATCTTTGATTTTAAAATTAAAAATTTCAAAACTTGAGAACAGATTGACCACGTTTTTTTAAATTTTGAATGTTTTTTAATTTATGTTTCTAAATTTTTAAACATTTTAATTCATTATTCTAAAACGAATTGGTTTCAAACCAGCTAAAAGTTTTTTTTCAGATTTGCGAAAAACTTTTTTAAAGAAAAATAAAACAAAAATCTTTATACACAAAAATTATAAAATAACAAAAATTAAATCAAGTTGAATCTTAAAAGGGTATTTTTATTTTATTATGAATTAAAACAAAAATTAAAAATTAAAAAATAAAAATTGAAAAAAATATGATTTGTCCATTTGTTAATTGTGCTATTGAAATATAGAAAATGCTGTAGAATTGATTTATCTTAAAAAATATGGAAATCATTTGGTTTTATCTTTACATGAAGCCAAGGATTCTTAAATTATGCTTTAATCTCTTATTTCAATATGTATTTATCTTTTTTTTTACATGTTTTCGCCGAATAATGTTTAGAAACCATTTCCAATAAAAATGTTGTTATTCATCTTTTACAAATTTTTCAAAAAAGCCGTATTTATTTGAAAATTGAGCATGATTAGCAAAAGTGATTTGAGAAAGATAATTATCTAGACTGTAGATGATAAATAAAATTTAAAAGTAAATTTTATCAAATACTTAGAAAAATAAGAATAAATTTATAAGAGTTTATTGAAAAATTTAATATGAATTTATGCAGTTAAAATTTCCAATCAAAAAACAATTCCACTCCTGAATCTAATCAGCATCTTTTTAAGCATAATATAATATTCATAACTAAATTTAATTAATTCAATAACTCTAAAAAATTTGGAATAAATCTTTATCATATTTGTTTCAAATGATTTAGTACTTTTAAATAAATTCTTTATCAAGTTAAAAATTTATTTTGGTTTTTGAAAAAACTTAGTTCGAAATTTCCAAGCAAAATTTGGCATAAATTTTTTAAAATAATTTTTTAAGTTTCTAATAAAAAATGAAATTTAAAAAATAATTTCAAGTTTGTTCACACTTTTGCTAATTAAAAAAAAGCAAAAACTTGTTGTGATATAGCGACATCATCTAATGTAAACATTACATCTGGCGACGAGGATAAAAGCCCCAGAAGACTAATAAAAGTGCTTCTTGGAGGCAGTAATGTTTATAGTGCGTGCAACGGCTACCTGACGAGTGTCAGTTAGTACCTGGGAAAAATAATAGTCTATGGCTGGTCCCGGTCATTGGTGATCCGGCAGTGGTCACAATGGTCGTCAGTTCCCTAGCTAACGCTTTATAAAAGCGGGGGAAGATGTGATATAGCGACATCTTTGTCGATATCACTGGAAAGTTAATTAACTTAACCATGAGCGTTTAAGTTAAGAAGGAGCATAAATACATGTTCCAATACGTCTAACGAGGGAGATCGGATAGACGGGCCCAAGGGTACTAATGTAAACATTACACTTGTCTTTACTAAAAATTTCTTTTATTTAAATTCTTAAGCTACGTAGAGTTTATTAGAATATTACACTAAATGACTAAAAAATGTTTCTTATTTTAATTTAATCTGTTCATCAAAATGGATCATTAATTTTTCTACAGCTTTAATTTTTCATTCATTTATTTACAAAAACTGTTATCCTATTAATTAAAGCTTTGACCCCTTATACTTTATTTAAAATAAAAGCAAACGATAATTATATAAATTTCGGAAAATTTGTAAGCTAATATCATTTTTTTTTCTAAATTGTTTCACTATATGATCAAATCCAAAACTGGACATTTTTATTTCGGCTTTTAAAGCAAAGAAATAATCGTAAAACTTAATCTTTGATTATAGACACCACAATTAGGTCAAACTAATAAATATTGAATTAATTTAAATTTTAAATTTAGAAATTTTGATTGATTTAGTTGGCTTCAAATGCTTCGTTTTGAACAACTCAAATCGAAAACGAACTGTAACATAAGAATTGAGATAAGAATTCATCCGCTAAATGATAACACGTTTAGGATAATGGCCCACGATATTAGTGAGAAAATGCAATTAATTTAAGCTCATTAAGAAATTTTTGTTCAAGTTTACTTTGAAAAAATACAACAATCCAAATTTGTAAAAAAATTTATCTAAATTATTTAAAACATAAATAATAGAGTTTTTTGTGATTAAATATTCTTATACAAATCAAGCTAATTTCTCTCAAATTTTTGCTCGGCTCAACTAAGTTTTAGCTTGGGTTTTTATTGCTTGATTATAATTGAAAACATTCATTTCGAGAATATTGTATAAATTTAAAATAAAATAGATAAAAATGATACTTGAATTTATTTTTTAAAAAATTTCAACATTTCTTTTGCTCATCATTTTTGACTGAGTATAAAAAATTTTAACAATAGATGCTAAAATTAAATAACATGTAAAATGGCTAATCGCAAGAATCCAAAACCATATGATGTTGATTATAAAGTTCTCATTATTGGTGAATCAAGAGTTGGTAATTTATCTTTTATCATCGATAAATTTTTAATTACAAATTTTTTCAAATTAAAGGAAAGACCTCCATAATTAAAAGATTAAACGATGAAGGCTTTAACGAAAATACCATCTCAACAGTTGGTCTCGACTTCGTCAACGTTTATTTTGATATCGATGGAGTAAAAGTTAAACTTCAAATTTGGTAAAAATTCATTACCTTTCAAATGAAATGATCATAATTTTTCGAATTTTAAGGGATACAGCAGGCCAAGAGCGTTTTAGGACAATAACTAGGAATCATTTTAGAAATACAAAAGGCACAGTCCTTGTTTATGATATTAGTGAAAAGGAGTCTTTTGAAAAATTGGAATACTGGGCTGAAAACATATCAATAGTATGGTTTTAATTAAAATTATAATATAGAATTTTATAATAAAATTTTTTAAGATGAATCTTGATTCCGAAATAGTGTACATAGTTGGTAACAAAAACGATCTTGAACAAAAACGGGAAGTCAGTTTTGAGCAAGGAAAAAAGGTAATTGATCGCTAAAAAGAAAATTTTGGTCAAATTTTAATCCATGCTTAGTTTGCCACGAGAAATTTGATGAAATTTTTTGAGACTAGTGCCAAAAATGCAGAAAACCTCAACGAAATATTCAAAAATTTGGCATTCGATATCCTTGATACGAATGACATGTCTAAAGTATGCATTTTTAATTTTTTAAGAAAATTTTTGACTTGAATATTAAGATGAATCGATACAAATACAAGTCAGCCTCTGATTGTTTTGTGTATTCATACAATATGCCAAAAGAAATTCAATTAATAAAACCGGTAGAACAGAAAAAAAAGTCGAAATTTATTTTACCGTTTAAAAAGAAGCTTAAATACAAAGCTCCTGTAGCAAAATCGCTAGACAATTTGAATCAAATAAGCTATAAACCTTCAAATAATGTAGTAAAGCTCAAACCAGATAAAAAATCCAAGAAGAAAAAGTCAAAAAATGGGAAAAAATTATCTCTAAATTGTTGTAAAATTAGTTAAAAATGTAAAATAGTTTTTTGAATTAATTTATCAAATAGCCATGAATATTAATTTTATTCAATAATGAATTTATTAATTTTCAAAATTATTAGATCATAAATGAGAATTAGCTTTTAATATTTTTCTTTTATTTAAAGTTTAAAAATTAACGTAGGAAAAAACAAAAACATTTTAAATTGAAAATTTTTTGTCTCCTAAAATTTGGAGAAACAAATTTTAAGCATTGGCTATTTCCTTTTAGTTAAACTTAAAGCACTGAACCGGACAAACTTTAGCTAATGGTTATTTAGCTGGTCAATTTTGCTTCAAAAACTCTGGCCAACACTTTGGAGGAAGCTTGGAATACGGTAAAAATTTTGGTGGACAATCAATTGAAAAAATTTTTCAAATAATCAATTAATTTTTCATAAAATTAATGATTTTTTTTTAATTTTTGTTTCATTGACAGTTATTAATTGTTTATTTAAAAAAAATAAATCATTATTTAGAATAATTTTTTAAATAATTGCCCGCCAAATTTCTTATTGACTCCAAAACTTGACTGTTTAACTCTGATCGAAACTAAAAAATATCATTAGAAATTTTTTAATTCATAAAATAGTAATTTTTTAACAGCGATTTCAAATATTTATTGCTTTTGATATTTTAAAGACCATTCAGTAAGCAAGAATAAGAATAAAGCCACAACCACGGCCGTTTGTAATGGTGGCCATTAAACGACCGGTCATGAAACCATTTGAAAAAGAAAAAAGATTAATAAATAATAAAAAAATCGAAAAATTAAAGACTATATTGCTTTATTTAGGATTTTTTAAAAATAAGTTTTTAAATCAATTTCAAATACCCGTTGTTAAGGCCTGCCAATATGCCTTTGACTAATAATAATATTTTTTTATTTAATTCTTATCTCAATCTAATTATCTATACAATATGTGACCTTGGTCAATTAAGGGACCAAAATTGGTAAATATTTGATTTTTATCTAATCATTGAAAATTAACAAAACAATTTCTAAAAAATTTATCAATTATAAAAGCTAACGATTTTTTTCAAATTTTTTAACAAAATAAAATGAAATAATTTTTGATTATTTTTTTAACAGTTTAAGTTTTAGCTATTCTAAAAAATTTTAGCTTTTCAATTCATTTTAAAATAAATTTTAAACTAAGCTTACAAAAATTAAAACATCAATTTATAAAAGCTTTATTTTTTAGTTAAGCTTAAAATCACAGTGAAAAACTATAAAATATTTTCTTTGATTAATGTTAACTTTCAAAGGCCTGAGGAGCTCTTTCGAACCTTTTAGTTACTTATTTTGCTTTATATTTTCTAAATTTAATCATTTTTGGCAATTTTATTTCAATCATATTTAAAATAAAATAATTATTATAATTGATACTTGAATTATAATTATTTTAAACAAAACAATATTTTTATTTTCATGCAAAAATAAGATTTTTTTCGTTAATCCCGAAGAGTGGTTTTCGGATCTCCCAAAAATGTTGTCTTTTTTGTAAAATAAATTTTAACCATAGCTAATAATGCTTATAATTCGAAACTCTACCTAATTTAAACTATTTCTATAATAAATTAATTTTTTTCGAACTAAACCTCGAAGAAAAGCTCCCCTAGATGATCTTTAACTTCTTAGAAATGAATATGCTACCCGATCAGAAGTCTACAATGTAAGTAATAATTATTATTTATTTCAAAAATTTCGCCCGATTCGGCGATGGCAATAACATCTATTATGAGAATTATGATGATTTTAATAATAATTTTGAAGAAATGGAAACATCAGATCAACCAAATATTGAATGTGATATTTAAGAAACCGAAGAAGAATTTGTCATTTTTTTAATTTTAATCAGTAAAAGTAAGATGGAGCACTAAAAAACACTCATCAATTTGTATGTAAAAGCGATTCCATATTTAAATATTTTTGAAAAATGATTAGAGTTATTTCCATTCTTTCATTCATCATCAACTTGTCAAAAAACAGCGAAAAACTGTCATTAAATAAAAAAATAAAATTAAAAATTTTTTTCTCAAAGTATCAAAATATACATTTTTTCAATTATCTGTTTTATTTTACTATAGCAACATCTAAAAGCAAATAAATTGAAATTTTATTTATCGATTGGTATTGTATTAAAAAATAAAAAATGGAAAATATTGAAGACAACTCGCTCCAAACAAGTCTTAATTCATTGATTGTCCTTAAAGAACTAGGAGATCACAAACTCTTGACCAAGCATGCCGAATATTTTCGTAAGCTTTTTTTCAATCATTTTACAGAAGATAGTCAAAACAACAATATAAAATTCACCTATAATGAGTTAATTAATAACCCAAGCACCGTTTTAGACAAACAACCAGTTCAGTTTAGCATTTACCAAAATCGAGTACGCGACAAAAAAAGCAACAGCATTAGCGAAAGTCAAATTTACTCATATCATAAGTCATTTTATAAGCAAAAAAAAATTTTGGGCAATTTAGTTAAATCAAAAAAATTTGAATATTTACTAATTAGCCTTCTAATTTTGGATTCAATATCTAAAGCAATTATTGTAAACAAAACTGAGTTAAACCAAATGCAAATGTATTCCCTTAAATCAATTCAATTGCTCTATGTGTTAACATTTGTTATCGAAGTCTTGCTAAAAATTTTTGCTGATTTCTCTGCTTTTTGCAAGTCACCTTGGAATACATTTGATCTGATCAATTTGCTATTGACTATTTTATTAGAGATAATTCACACAATTGTTGGTTTTAACCACAAAAATAATAATGTTGTTAAATTTTTAGATTTATTAGGCGTTTTTCGCATTTTTACAAACATCAAAATTCTTTCTCATTTCATTGAATTAAGAATCATTGTTATCTGCTTGACCAAAGCAGTTCGCTCGGTGGTATTAATATCTATTTTATTGTTTATTTTTACCTTCATTTTTTCCAACATGGGCTTTACATTGTTCGATAAAAAAACTGTCGAAAATTCTGAAAATTCAAGTGACTATTTTACCTCTATATTTGAATCTTCGATCACACTCTTTGCCATCATGACTCTGGATCAATGGTGGAAAATATTGACTAACACAGAATCAAGCTCTTCATTTACTAAAACATTATATTTCATATCTTGGGTACTGCTAGCTTCATTTATATTCCAGAATCTTTTCACTGGAGTCATGGTGAATAACTTTCAAGAAATCCGTGAAGAGGTTGTAAAAAATTTGGATCTAAAAAGAATTAAACAAGCTCAAAAGGAAAGCTTTAAACAAGAAGACGACATAAATCGACAAAGACTGTTGGAGGACAAATCAAACAATCTAGATGAAAATGACAAAATCAGGATCAAGAATCAAGATTGGTGCCGTTTGATTGAAGAATCGGGCGAAATGTTAAAAAATCTAGAAAACAAGACTATTTGGCCCGAGGACACTTTGATCAGATATTACGAGCTAATGCAAGTGTTAATGGACAATTTGAAGGAAAGAATTGATCTGATTGATTTGGCCAATGAATCATTGATCTCGATGCATGATCGAGATCACTTAAGCAAAAAAATTTTCAAGTTCTTTTAAAATTTATTAATCCAAAACCATTAGTTTTATTAAAATTCCTACAATAAAAACATTCAAACTATTTCCAATACATTTCCATTTTTGCAGGGTTGTCAGATCATTAGGAAACTCTTAAAATTAAGATAGATTTTAAATGCCACTTAAAGTATTAAATAAAATACCGAATTTGTCCGGAAAGCAATGCAAATTGGCAATTTCTTTCGGACTGAAAAATCGAATTAAATTTTTGCTAATATTTATATGCTCTGTTTTGTCCATAATTACATCCATCAAGTCTATTTTATTTGAATTTACCTTCAATAACGACCCAGTTCCTTCCAAATATCGGCCGTAACTAGAAAAATTTAAAGTAATAAATTGGCCCCATTTTTATTAATTTACTTTTTTGTAAAGCAATTTGTTCTAGTTGAATTAACTGTGACAAGATCCATAACTTTTAAAGACTTCAAAAAAATATTCCGGGTTAAATACAAATCGGTGTCATGTCCCATTTCGTCAACAACAAATTCTTCTAATTTTCTCACATTTCCATTTTTAGTAAAAACATTTTTCGATTCAGCTTGAACACAATTTTGATAGTTATCATTTATTTGAGACTCTTTAATATTAGCTGTTAAATTCTCGGTAAAATAGCATTCTTCTTTAGAATTTAATTCGCATCTTAGCATATCCAAATCGAACTCAATTTTACTGCTAATTTCATCGATCCATTCAAAAGCCTTGGAAGGTATTGTCGTTGCTTTTAAATTTTCAAAATTTGTTACTATCAAATTTAATTTAAATTAAATTACAGATTTCATTAGTGGTGTCAAAGGTAAAAGGTTCGTTCAGACGAGCTATCAGAAAATATCTAAGTCTAGAATTTGGTATTCCGAATTGAATCGGTGAAAGTAAAAATTCCTTAAATAAAAAAAATAGAATTGTTGTCTTTAAAAATTTCTGCATTAAAAATCTGAGCATTTACTAAAAGATTTGAGCAATTTTTGAAGTTTTATTATTTAAAATGGAAATATACGAAAATATAATTTCAAACTTTTTTGTAAATTACCTGATAGTAATAGTTTTCTTGTTTAAGCATTCGGATAAAAATATTTCTTGCCTCATCTTGGTCAAAACCTCTCACGTTTTCCATCAAGATAAATTTCGGTTTTTTCTTTATTCTAGAAATTATTTTTTTTTTAGATGTCAGATGTACAGTAAAGATTACTTTGGAATTATTTCAATTAATGTTAAGAAAGATTGAGCTCGGTTGTCCGATGAACCAGCTTGATTTCCTTGCCTGCTAAATGGTTGACAAGGAGGACTCATTAAAATACAATTAAAGTCTAAATTGTTGTACTCTTCTAATTTGATGCCCTAAAAAATAAAATAGTTAAAGAAAACACATATTCTTAAGTTCACTTCAATTGTCTTTTGTAAAACTTTAGTATCTTTGAAGTTATGCTTATAAACCATGTTCGCATTATGATTGATATCAACAGCAGCAATAATTTCTCCGGGAATCCCGCTAACTAAAACATCAATTATTTAATATAATTTTCCAATAAAAATCAATTACGATTGAAGGCACAGTGCATTCCACCAATACCACTGTAAAGTTCCAGGACTTTAAGGCCATTCATCTTAAATATCTATTTTTTTAAATTTAAATTTTTTTTATTATTGCAAATATGTTTTAGTTATTTATTAATTTGAAATTTAAATAGATCAGAATAAAGTTTACTATCTTTCCAAATAATTTTTATAACTCAAAATTTAAAACTCGTTAAGGATCTAGGCTATGTTTAACAGAACAAGATTTTTTTAATAGGTCTGGTCTAGCAAGATTGATTAATATGATCTTAAAGCTGAATTTCATTTTTTAAATGTCTTTTTTATTTGAAATTTATGAAATTTAATAGTCATCAAAAAATAATTATTTGCTTTATCAAACTATTGCGTCAAAATTTATGTAAAAATTTAGATTAATTGATAAAACTTTTATTAAATTTTTCTCAACTAAATTGTTTTTACCATAATATTTTAACTTATCGTGCTTATGATAGATTTAATAATTTTATTAATTTAAAAAAAAGTTCTAATTGATTATTTTACGCTAAATAACACTCATTATTTTGTAATTAAAAACGATTCGATATTTGAATATTTTTTGAAAAATGATTAGAGTTATTTACATTCTTTCATTTAACTTCTTAACTGAACTGTTAAAATTGATCGGTCAAATTGATTGATGCAAAAATATCTATTAATATATTTGATTTTTTATTCTAAAATAATTCAAAACAATGCTTACACTTTTTTTAAGGAAAAAAATTAATTTGTTTAAAGCTGATATTTTCTTCTAACTTTTCTAAATTTTCTAACTTTAACTTTCATGCGTCAAAATATATACATTATTCAAAAATTTGATAAAAGATACTTCACTTACTTTTAAAAGTTTTATTAAACTAATCTATAGATATCAAACTAAATTAGTAAATAAATTATTTGCTTTATTTAGCTTTTTTTTAATTATATTTTTAATGATGCACATTTTTTAAATAAACATAAAAAAGAATCATATAAATCATTTTTATGAATACTAAATCTTCATTTCAATTAGATGCAACAGAAATGCGTTTGAAAAATTAGATAATAAAATAAATTTAAATATTTGTCATAAAATGAACTCTTTTCAGGAACAGTTAAAAAAACTATCAACATAATTTGAAGAATATTAATTTTAATTCATTTTTGAAATAAGATCATGTATAAGTGCTGTGTAAAAATTATTAAAACCCAAATAAAGCATGTATAAAACTATTGATCTTTTTATTTTTAATCAA
The DNA here is from genome assembly GCA_010279815.1 of Brachionus plicatilis. Classification (NCBI taxonomy): domain Eukaryota; kingdom Metazoa; phylum Rotifera; class Eurotatoria; order Ploima; family Brachionidae; genus Brachionus; species Brachionus plicatilis. The sequence goes on along the minus strand of QEOQ01000663.1, from coordinate 241,973 downwards.
GTTACCATAGAAACAAAATAAAAGTTCAAGGAAAACCAAAAGAAAAATTTTACTCGAATTTTTTTGAATTTTAATACCATATTTATTTCAAAAAAAAAACAAATTCCAATTATTCGGAAATAAAAATTATTCTGTATTCTGTCTGTTATTAATGAGTAAATCAAAATGCAACTAAAACGAATCAAAACTCTTTTGCCCAGCATGGTAAAATTTGTAACCTTCTTTGACTTTTGTTTTATCTAAAATTTAAAAGGGAGGTGAAGCCCAAGTTCAGGCTATGACTTGGTCCGCAAACAACCAAAAATTTGCTGTCTGTAGTGCTGATAGAGTTGTTCATTTATTCGATGAATACGGAGAAAAAAGAGATAAATTCTCAACCAAACCATGCGATTCAAAAGTATTCCCAAAAAACTAAAATTAATTAGCTTAACTCATTTTTAAAAAATGTTGTTTAAATTTAGTTTGGAAAAAATAGCTATTTAGTAAACGCACTTGCATTTTCTCCGGATGGTTCTATGCTTGCAGTAGCCCAAACAGATAACATCGTTTTTGTGTACAAAATTGGTTACGATTGGTAAATTTAAAATGAAATATTTAAACATTTTAGTTAATTTTCTTATTAAAGGGGAGATAAAAAATCTATTGTAGCTAAATTAATCCAAAATAGCGCCATCACCTGCATGCTATGGTTGCCCGATAATCAAATCATTTTCGCACTGGCCGATGGAAAAGTAGATTTTTGTGGTAAAAAAAAATCAAAGATTTTAAATTCTTTTAAAGATAAGATCTGGAAACGTAAAAAAAAACAAGTCCTCAAACGTCTACACAGCAGAGTATTACACAGTGTCTTTGACTGCAAAGTAAGATTATTAAAAAAAAAAGAAGACATCTTTGTATTTTCCATTAGTTCAAGTGGTAAAGCAATACTTTCTGGTCACGCAGATGGTTCAATAGTGAGATACATTTTCTCAGATGAACATACTGGTGAAACCCAAGGTTTAGTTTGTAGACATTCAACTCCACCGTATGCACTGGCATGGACACCTTTTGGAATATTAGCTGGTGGATGTGACAAACGCATAGTTGTTTACACCAAAGATGGTAGAATACTTCAACAATTCGATTACAGCAAAGATCCAAGTGAAAAAGAATTTTCTTGTGCATCTGCAAATCCAACTGGCCAAATGGTAGTTTTTGGCAGCTATAACCGACTTCGAATTTTTACTTGGTCAGCTCGAAAAGGCCTTTTTGAGGAAAATGATCCCAAAGAGTTCATTAACTATTACACAATTACATCTATTGCGTGGAAAAAAGACGGATCTCGTGTTGCAATCGGAAATCTTACAGGATGTGTTGATCTTTTTGACTCAAGTCTTAAAAAACAATTGTACAAAGGAAAATTTGAAATGACCTATGTCGGTGTATCGCAGGTTATTATTCGAAATATAACCACCAACCAAAAAGTAGATTTAAAATCTCACTATGGCTATGAGGTATTCGAAGTCAAAGTTCTAGGCAGAGATAGATATGTGGTAGCGCATACAAGTGAGACATTAATGATCGGCGATTTGAATACTGGAAATTTGAGTGAGATTCCTTGGAGGGCTCAAGCCGGAAATGAGGAAAAATTCTATTTCGATAACGAAAGTGTGTGCATGATATTCTCTGCTGGCGAATTGACTCTAGTTGAGTATGGTGCCAATGATGTTTTGTGTCAAGTCAGAACAGAGTTCATGAATCCGCATTTAATCAGTGTTCGTTTGAACGAACGAAAACAAAAAGATGTTCAAAATAATAAAAAAATGGCATTTTTAATAGATTTAAAAACTATATCAATAAGTAAGGTCAATTTTATTTTTAATTTTTTTTATTTTCAAAAAATAATTTTATTTTGTCATAGTGGACCTTGTTCCCGGAATAACAATAGCCCAAATTCAGCATGATTTAAAAATAGATTGGCTAGAGCTGAATGAAACAGCAAAGTATTTGCTTTTTAGAGACAAAAAAATGAAGCTACACTTATACAATGTAGAGACCCGCGAGAGAAATTGTATCCTAAATTTTTGCACTTATGTCCAATGGGTACCCGATTCAGATGTTGTAGTAGCCCAAAATAGAAACAATTTGTGCATTTGGTATAACATTGAGGCCTATGAAAAAATGACTATGGTTCCAATTAAGGGAGATATTCAAGAGATAAAGAAAAACAATAATAAAACAAATGTTGTAATAAACGAAGGAGTCAATATTGTTAACTATGAATTGGACTCGGGTTTAATAGAGTTTGGCACGGCCATGGAAGATGGTGATCTAGTCAGGTATGGAATAGTTAGCATTGTGTAATTTTATACAAAAAAAGAAAAATGTTATAGCTTTTGTTCTTGTTTTTAAAAAATTATTCTATAAGTGGAAGAAAGTTAAAGAATTTTTGTTGCACCAATTGCGCAAGTCTCCAAAAACTGCAATTTTGCAAAATTACAAGGCATTCAAAAGTGTTGAACTCAATTACACTAATAATTTTGCGGACTTGCACAGTTGGCATAAAAAAAATTTACACTTTGTTACATTTACAGAATAAGTTTTTGACCATAAGAACAAAAGTAATGGCATTTTTTTTTTGTATTGAAAATTCAGTATGAAATTTCACAATACTGAATATTTTAAAAGTAAAAAAAATTAAAAAAATTTCGTTATTAAAGAGCTGTTGAGTATTTGGAATCTGTTTTGATCACAGATGAAACTGAAACGATGTGGAAAATGCTGGCCAGATTTTCGTTGGAAAGCAAGCAGTATTTTATTGCGGAAAGATGCTATGCCGCACTTGGGGATGTTGCTAAAGCAAGATTTTTGCGTGAAACAAATCGAATTGCAGCTGAAAACGAAAAAGAGGTATTTTTTTTATTTTTTAAATCAAAGTAAAAATTAAATTTTTTATAAATTTAAATTAATTTTAAGGGAAATTTTGGTAATCAGTATAAAGTGCGAGCCCGCATAGCAGAATTAGACAAAAATTTCAAAGCAGCTGAGAGCATATTTTTAGAAAATCAAGCAATTGACGAGGCTATCAAAATGTATCAAAGCATTTACAAGTGGGAGGAAGCGATTGAAATTGCCGAGGCCAAAAATCACCCAAATGCAGAAAAATTAAAGCGAAATTATACTCAATGGCTGCACGATACCGAACAACATGAAGTGGCTGCGCTTCTAAAAGAAAAAGAATATGACTATTTGGGTGCCATAAACTTGTATTTGAGAGCCAACATTCCAATTAGAGCTGCCAAAATTTTGATGAGCAATCGAGAATTAATTCATGATCAAGATCTCATTACTAAAATAGCCACTTCTCTAATCAAATCAGAGTTGTTCGAAAATGTAAATTTTTTTAATTTTTTATTTGAACAATTTTTAAATTAAAAAATTACGCTAAAGGCTGGAGAATTATTTGAGAGAATACGCGATGACCATAGAGCACTTGAGTGCTATAAAGCCGGAAAAAGTTTTAGAAAAGCAGTTGATTTAGCAAGACAATGTGCTCCACAAGAAGTGGTCAAATTAGAAGTCGAATGGGGCGACCATTTAGCAGCTCAAAAATTATACGATGCAGCTATAAACCATTATATTGAAGCTGGGTAAATATTTTTTAAATATATTTAAAAACTTTATCAAAAATATGTTCAAAATAAATAAATAAGTTCACTTCAGAATATTTAATACAATCTTGAGTTAATTTTCGAAAACTAAGTTCATCGATATTTTTTATCATCCTATTTTTTGAAAGCTTTTTTGAATAATTAGCTACTTCTTGCCTCAATTTTTTCTCTTCTTTAGCTTTTACTTCCATTTTCTTATATAAATCAATTTCAAAGTCAAAGTCGACTTTGACTTTTTTGGGCTTTTATGTAAATGTTACCCACAAAACGTGAAATTGGGCATTACGCGAAATGACAAGATTTTCGTGAAATATCATTGTCAAAAAATAAAAATTCTTTTATTATATAAATTTCGTTTATTGCCATCACTTTTCTGAAAATGACATGGCAAAAAATAATTTTGTGATTTTAATTTAATTCAATAATTGTCATTAATTATTTGGCAAATTTGTAAATTCAAAACAAAAAGAAAATTATTAAAAATTTAAAAAAATAAGAAAATTTATTATTAATTATTATTTATTAATTTATTGCATGGCTTTCATATTTGAAATTCCATTTATAAAAAAAGTCAAATTCAATTAAAAAATTAAAAAACAAATAATTATTTACAATTGGCGCATTTAAATTCTTTGCCATGACATTTAGAACTACACTTAAGATTAGCTTTCTTACATGAACAACGCTTAGTGGCACAGTTACCAGTACAATTACATTTTAGGTAGCCTTGTCCATAACCAATTGAGAGCAATCTTACTGCTTCTCTAGCTCCTACGCTTACGTACTCATCTTTCTTATCTTTGGGTATAAATTCAATTGAGAACTCAGTTATTAACGCTGTCTTTTCAATGCAATTGAAAGCAACGAATGAATTTAATGACTCAATGACCTTGTTTCGAAATTCTTTCCCGTTATCACTTTGTAATATTTGTGGAGCACCAAATAAGCCAAAGACTTCAATTAAAGCCATAGCTACTTCATTAGCTGTCTTGGATTTTAATGGCTTCAATCAACATGCTTTTGTAAGATGATCTTGACAATTGAGGATCCAACAATATTCACCATCTGGTAGAGTGAGCATGCTTGAATTGAAATTAGACGATTCAATCGGCTTCACTACTAGACCATGATTCTTTTTTCTATACCATGACTTTTTTCTATACTAGACCATGATTCTTCTTTATAAAATAAAACTTTATTGGTAAAAAAACTTAAATTTGACTTATTATAGCAGAATTTGAAAGTGGGTTTAGAAAATCCAATTTGGGCTGTTACCGTAATAAAAATTTGGCCTTTCTATTTTATGTTAAATATATTATATTATATATTTAACAATAAAAATTGTAAGTCTTTATTATTTTAGATGTGTCAAATAAACCAAAAATGTTAGTGGGTTTGGCCTTTCTAGTGTTAAATTCCGGGGTTATTAAATACAATTTTAGGTGTAATCGGGTTAACCGCTTTAACCCCTTTGGGCCTCACACAATCAACCGCTGGAGGTAAAGGGGTGAACAAAAAATATCGGAGAAATCGGGTGACTATTTTTGAAGTTTTCGAACAAAATGGGTGCGAAATATTCGATAAAAAAACAGGGCACCCAGTTAGACTTGGTTTAGATATAAACTTGAAAAAATGATATTTGAAAAAAAAAATTGCATTTTTTAGTTTTCTTATTTAAATTTCATCAAATCATTAAATTTATTTCTGTAAACCATAAAATAATTCTAATTGAATATTTTTATTAAGTGAATCATTAAAGGCAGTCGAGGCCGCAATTAATTCAAGACAATGGAAAAAAGCTTTGGACATATTAAGCACTCAAGACTCCGAATCAGTATCAGTTTATTACAAAAAAATCGCAGATAACTTTGCCAATTCACAAGATTATGACATTGCTGAAAAACTTTACATTAAAGCCAATTACCCAAAAGAGTGTATTGAAATGTTTAATCGAGCTGGTAAATGGGATCGAGCTTTTAAGATAGCTACTTCATACTTGACAAAAGAAGAAGTGACAAGTTTGTACTCTGAACAAGCTAAGATTCTTGAAAAACAAGGAAGATACAAAGAAGCTGAAAAGCTCTATACTACCATTAATGACCCACAGCAAGCTATTCAAATGTATAAAATATTGAAAAATTATGATAGTATGATACGATTGATTAAAGAATACTATCCGGATATGGTCTCCGATACTTATGTTCACTTGGCCAAAGAACTTGAATCGACCAACAATTTCAAACAAGCTGAAAACTATTACATTCAGGGTAATGATTGGAAGTCGGCAGTGAATATGTATAGAAAAGCAGATAATTGGGAAGATGCTTATAAAGTGGCCAAAAATCATGGCGGACCAGTGGCTGGCAAACAGGTTGCTTATTTATGGGCCAAGACTCTAGGTGGAGATTCAGCAGTCAAATTATTAAACAAATTAGGCTTGTTGGATCAAGCAATTGATTTTGCTCTTGAAAATTGTGCTTTTGAGTTTGCATTCGATTTGGCAAAAACTTCGTCTAAAGAAAAATTGCCAGAAATTCATGCTAGATATGCCATGTTCCTAGAGGATGAGGGGCGCTTTGCCGAAGCTGAGCAAGAATTTATTCGAGCCAAAAAACCCAAAGAAGCTGTGCTCATGTACGTTCATAATCGTGATTGGGACAATGCACAGCGTGTTGCCGAACAATACGACCCATCTCTGACCTCCGATGTTCTGATCGGACAAGCCAAACTTGCGTTCGATGAAAAGAACTACCAAAAAGCCGAGTCTTTTTTGCTAAGAGCTCAGCGTCCTGAATTGGCGGTTAAACTTTACAAAGATAATGGTATGTGGCAGGATGCATTCAGAGTTTGTAAGGAATATTTACCTAACAGAGTTGATCAGCTCAGAGAAGAATTCGAAAGTTCAGGCTCATCTCAGAATCAATCAATGTACTTTTTTTTTTTAAATAAAAATTTTATTTTATTTAGAGATATTTTTAGTGGAGTCGACGGAACTGGTTTACTTGAACAGGCGACCAGGTGGGAAGCGTCTGGAGAATATGCCAAGTCGGTCGATGCCTATCTCAAAATATTGCCTTCAAATAATATCGACAAAGACACGGCTTTAAAATGCTGGATGAAGGCGTTTGATGTATCACAAAAATTTCTGTCTGAAGAAAGAACACAATATGTGGCTCAAACTATTGGACCTAGGCTCATACAACAAAATAGATCGAACCAAGCTGCAGAATTGTATCTCAAAGCCGATTTGGTAAGAGAGTGCATCGATGCTTTTATTATTGCTGAAGACTGGAAGAAGGCCAAAAAAGTAGCTGAACAATTAGATCCAAGCTTAATTCCGTATGTAGAGGAAAACTATCTTAAAAGCAAAAAAAGCCAGGGAGACTATTCTGATTTGGGTGCTCAAGCTCTCGAGTTATATGCTAGTGACGGAAAATGGGAAGAATGTTTAAAGCTTGCTGAAAAGCAGGTAAATTTTCAACTTTATAAAAATTTTAGTTTATCTTTTTAAAATTAAATTTTTTCCAAGAATCAAGATGTTTTGAACAAATATGTGGCTAGATATGCCGCTATTTTAATTAAAAAAGGCCGATCTGATCTAGCTTTGGATTTGTATATTAAATATGGAGCTCCAGCAATTAGCCAAGTAAGACTTAGCAATAAATATTTTTACTAAATATGATGAATAGATTTTTCAATCCTTTGGTCAGACCTAAAGTAAAATTAAATAATTTTTTCTTCACTATATGTTTTAAAAACGATATTGATTCTTAAAAGACTTTGAGTTGAAAGAATTGAAAATTATTTTTTAGATTGAGATTTTAAAAGGGAATAGAAGCCTGTCGAAAATGAAATAGTTAAAATACTTTTTTCAAATCACAAGATCCTTTTTGAAATGGTATTTTCTGAAATTTCATTTACGCAGAAAATACTACAACAATAATGCCCAAAAAAAGGATTATTAAGTAATTTAAATAAAAACAGATCTTTTGGCAAAATGAAAATAATTTTAGGAAAGGCGGACAAATATAGAAAGGCGAAATGTAGAATTTTTTTAAAAATATAGAAAGACAAAATATAGACATGACAAAATATAGAAAGGACTATATGTAGAAAAAAAACAGAGATTTTGGCTGAAACTCTAAATTTAATCAAAAACGTTGAACAATTTAATCCAAAAAATGACAAACATGAGACTAATTTAATAATTTTACGATTAGTGACAGATTATAAAAGTTAGAATATTGAATCTTTTTTAGAAGGTATTGGTAATAATTTACAAGAAAAAAAATGAAAAAAAAATTAATTTTACTTTTTATTCTTTGTATTATTTTCAATATTTTTTTTTCTTTATTATGCCACACTGCCAATTTTACATTTTTACAACTTCATATTTTTAGATTTTTTGTGCAATATTTCAGAAAATAAAAATCTCTTCCAAATTATTTAGTTACCAAAATAAAAAATAAAAATTTTATGAAATATTGCACAAAAAACCTAAAAATATGAAAATGTAAAATTTTCCTCATTTTGCCATCTTTTTCACGTTTTTCTTTTTTAAAACTAAAATATTTTACTGATTTTTACCATGTAAATTTTGGTCAAAATGTGTAAATAAAATTGAAGAAAAGATAGAATTATTCTTCAAAAAAATTAATCTTTATTTATTTAAAGATACCTTTACGATTAATTTTAAGCATTTGAAACCGAAAATCTGTGCTGTGAAAATCTCTGATTTTTTTTTTGTTTTTCTTGAGCTGCTTCAGAATTAAAATACAAAAATAAAAATAAAAATGAAATTAAAATAAAATAAAAATAAAGTAAAAATAATTAAAATAAACGAAATTATAAAAAAAAAAAATATATATATGTAATAAATGGAATTTTAATTTTTTTAAATATTGGCATGTAGTTAGTTAATCTCTGATGCTTTTTGTATAACATTTATTATCAGAAAAAGTCGTTGTTTCAATTGAAAAATAATTATTAATTAATAAATAGATAATAATATAGATAAAAAGAAGACTTAAAGATTAAGAGATGTTTGTGATATTCAATTAAGAACAACATGCTAGATAAATTTTTGATTTCTACAATTTCTTTTAAACACTAGTTTAACTTCACCTGTATAAATTTACCTATATCTTATAAAACAAATTTTAGTGTTAAAATCGATTTTATTAAGATACAGATACTTTTTTTTTGTTCGAAAAAAAATTTAAATATCTTAAAATAAATTTTGAAACTCCAAAATATTCTGTGCCTTTTTCTTTCTTTTTGGTCTTTATCTTTATCTAGAAATTGCTTGAGTGTCCATGGTTATAATTCTGATATCCAAAATGCATGATTGCTTTTGATTTTTTCAAACTAAATTATTGAATTTTTATTTTATTTTTTTGTAGAGATTAAAAAATCTTGTTTGATCGTTGTCTTCTTGAATTTCAAAATTAAAATTAATTTAATCAGAAAAATCTATCTATTTTTTTTGCTCTTCAAAATTTTTTTAATAATAATTTTTTTCAAAAGTATTTTGACAATTTTAAACAAATTGCTTACGATATTTTCAAATTGGATAGTATTAATTCCAAACAATACTATAACGAATGGTCAAAATTAAGAGAAATTTTGTTTAGTCTAAATCAAAATTTGAAAAAATCTTCAGAAAAAGACGGTCCTGAGCACAAATACTTTCAAAAATTATTCCTTATCACTCATTACAATACCATGAGATGTAGCTGCATTGACAATGATCAATTGGATCTAATAGCAACAAAGTTGTCTATTTCATTATTACGTCACACCGATCTAATTCCAGCAGATAAAGCGTTCTACGAAGCCGGAATAATGTGCCAAAAAGTCAAATGGGATAATATGGCTTTTGTTTTCTTGAACAGATACATTGATCTTGCAGACGCCATTGAAGATAAAAATAATGAGATAATGGACAATCCATATTTGGCCGATACGGACATACCCTTCGAGATTAATCTCCCTGAGACCAAATTTTTGTCGGTTAGTTAAAATTTTATATTAATTTTGAAAATTGACTGCTTAATTTAATAATAAGGATGATAAACATGAAGAAATTAAAACTTGGGTGATCAAGGTTAGTATGGATCAAAAAATAGAGCCTTCATTGAATACTGATGAACGAGGCATCTATGAAGCTTGTTTAATATCAGCAGACTCGGACACTGTATATTTTCCATGTGTAATAACAGGTAAATTTGAATTATTTTTTTTAAATTTCCATATTTAAACAATTTCTAACTAAAGGATATCCAGTCTTGAATAAAATAGAATTCAACTATAAATTGTCTGCTAATGTAGATGACTGGAATACTTATATAATGAATACAAAGGTATTTTATATTTTTAGAACAAAATAGTTAAAATACTTAAAATATTATTTTAGATGTCGAAAACCGATGAAATGTTGGACTGTACCAAGTTTTTGGGTAAATGGTGTGATACTAATCCAAATACAAGTTATAATTTTAACTAGAAAATTCGGTCGACAATTAAGACCAATTAATACATTTATTTTTTTTGTTTTTTTTTCAAAAATATTTAATAAAAACTTGATTTATAATGTTTTTAGTTTTGTTAATTTTGTTAATTCAGTAAACAACTTTTCCTAAAAAGCTCAAATTAGCTCTAAAAACTTAAATTGAACTAAACAAATTTTTTATTTAAACAATTATTATTAGCACAATTATTTTTTAATTTAATAAAATGATACCAAAAGGAATTCTTAAAAAACCAACCGAAGAATTCAAAGAATGTAAGTTTTTTTTTTTCTAAAATTTTTTTGTAAAGACTGACATCTATAAATTTTAATTTCTAAAAGAAAATCGTTAGTAAATGTTTGAATATAAATCATAATGCTTTTTTTATCTAATTTTGATTGATAGTTATGTATTTTAAAATTCAAACATGCTTCAGGCCTCTGTTTAAATTAATAATTTTTCGATCATCTTTTATCTAGTTACATGTATTTTTTTGACCAAAATCAATAAATCAGAAAAACATAAAGGGGTTAATTTTTAAACACTCAATTTACAATCTCTTTGATAGATTAAAGTGAATTTAATCAAATAAATTTAATTATATTAATTTTTTTATTAAAAAAAGTTTAATGATCGGAAAAAATTTACAGAATTATATCATCATGGATTAATTTAACCTATTGGTTATATTTTTTTTTTGAAATCTTGACAATTTATTAACCGTATTCAATTAAAGAATCAAATTTTTTTTCGAAAATTCAGGAAAATATCTTAATTTTCTTCTTTTATTAGCCATTTTTTTGCAAATGTTTTTCTTTTTCTTTTTTTGATAAAAATTAATAGCAAAAATATAAATTTGCACCCATTTTTTTGTTAATTTCGGAACAAAATTAACGTTTAAATTAAACTTGAATAAAAAATATTTTTTTAATTATTGTTTATAAATATTGAATTAATTAGTTTTTTCAATTTTTTATTTTTTAAATTATTCGGTTAGGATTAATGAAAGCTAAACAAATGAAAAATTTACCCAAAATATTTCACTAAAAAAATATATTTAGGTATAACATTGAAATTCGAAGATATTTTTTAAAATAAATAAACAAGATGAATTTTTCATGAGCTAATTTTTGTTATTTTTATTAAAAGTAAAAAACTTGAAGCAAGCTTATTAAACACTCAAATAAAATAAAATTTTGGCTTTAAATTAAATTTTTTTTTAAAAAGAATAAGCTTGAATTAGCCCAATAACGATCAATATTCTTACTGATCCGTATTTTTATTATATAAATTATGATGTTTATTTTAAAAAGATGACAAAAAGCAACAGCAAATAAAAAAATTTTTTGACCAAAATTTACAGAGTAAAATAAAAAATTCTAAACAAGAATCAATTAGACTGTGTGATGTTTTGACTTCCAATTTTGTTGGCTTTTACTTCGACGCCAACTGGTGTACTCATAGCCAAGGTTTTTTAAAAAAACTTAAAGAAGTGTACACTTTATCAAAACAGAAACAGTTAAATTTTGAGATTGTCCATATTTCAGCTGATTATGATAAAAAAATATGCTTGGAAAATTATGAGCAAAATCATCCAGACTGGTTTTTATGGCCCAACGAAGATGAAATTTCTCAGTATATTATAGCTCTAAAAAAGTACTTATTAAATATAATTTTTTAGGGAATTAATTAATTTTCTGGATGTGAATTATGTACCCTCCTTAGTGGTTGTTTCATCAAGTTTCAAGTTAATAACTAACATGGGTCGAAAAGAAATCAACGAAAAAGGACTAGAAGCCGTTGTTAATTGGAATAAATCTAATATTCAATCAAGACGCATGAAAATAATCAAATTTTAATAATTTATTAAATATCAAACAAAAATGGTCAGTTCTTTAAATATTGAACAATTTTAAAAAAATTTTAAATAAATTATCTAAAACAAAATACAACATGAATTATTTTCCTAGAGATTCGAAACCTCGTTTGATGATTGGAAAAAGTTTTTCAAAATTGCTTTTAACCTCATCATTGTTTCTTTTTCCCAGAGCCTCAAAGCCTCGCTTTTCCATTAATGAATGAGTGGACGTTTTTAGCAAGTCTTTTACAACTCTTTTAAGGATCAAATTTTCTTCTATCAATTCTTCAATTAAAGCATCATTTTCACTTCGTTTGCCAAGGGCTTCGAATTCTCTCTTATCCAGCTCTTGGCTGTCATATTTAATATCAGATGCCAAATATGGGTATTGGTTGTTTTTCGTGAGACTTTTGGTTGGATCTGCTAAAGCAACTGATGAGAAAATGTGAGATGTGATGAAAACCATCAGCAATCCAAGCATCATTTTTTCCATAGTGATTTAAACTGATCTAAGTTTCTTTTTATTTTCAGAGAAAAATACCATAAAATTTCTTTATTTATAGACAAAAATTTAATTTAAAATTTGTGCAAAAACAAACTCAAGATTTATAATGAATTTGAATATTTAACGTCAAGTTTTTTGACGCATTTATATCCTTATTCTCCGTTCATTTATTAAATTTTTTTACTGAATATACGAGTCTGATATCAGTAACTTTCAAAATTTCTCTTATAAATTTTCAATAAAACCTTTTTAATATTTAAAATTAATCGGACTCTTTTAAATTGGATTTCGGTATTTTTTCTAGAATTATGTAACAAGTGTATAAATGATAAATTAAGTGTTTTTCAAGGAAATAAAAATGAATTTTATTTAATTTTTTTAAATAAATGTTTTATGAGATGGAAAAACAATTAAGACTGTTTTCAAATTAAAATCGCTTCATTTTCTGTAATTTGGCGAACTATTATCAAGAGTCTTAAAAAGGAAGTTAAAATTTTTTATTCAAGTAATTAAGAATTTAGTTTTACTTTTTGGAAAGTTGTTGGCAAAATAAAAGCAGCTTTGTGAATATCACTGTTATAATATTTTAGCTCCATATCATCAACTGTTTTATTATCAAAAACATGAACTGGTTCAGAAAATTTTTTTTCCTTAAATGAATGATGAAATTTTAATTTAAAAAAAAAAGCATTCAAATCTACTTTTTCCAAGCTACAAAGAATGAAGCCAATACATCCAGCGGGATAAGTGGGAATTTGAGTTTGAGCATAAGAGACCGAAGGGAAAATGTTCCCGGCAAATGAGATTATTTTTTGAATTAATTCCCGGAAAATCCAAAATGTTTCACCTTGGCAACAAACAATACCGTTTGGCCTCAAAGCGTTTTTCATTAATTCATAGAAAGAATCTTGGAAAAGACTTTCAGCTGGGCCTTCTGGATCCGATGAATCAGTGATAATTACATCAAATTCGTTTTTGTGGTTTTTGAGAAATTCAAAACCATCGCCAATGTGCAATTTCATTTTTTCACTATCGAATCCTTTAGCCATTCCTTTTAGATACATTTTGGAAACTTTGACTACATCTTCATCAATTTCGCATTGAACAACTTCCTTGACCAACGGATGCTTAACACATTCTCTGGCTACTCCGCCGTCACCTCCGCCAATTATTAAAACTTTCTCTGGATTCGGATGTGAGTTGAGTGGCAAAAATGAGATCATTTCTTGGTACGAGAATTCGTCATATTCAGTGCATTGTATTCTACCGTCTAAGACCAAAACATTTCCAAATAGTTTACTAGACAAAATTAATTCAAATCTTTGTATTAAATTTTAAATTTAGCTTAACTTACTTGTTAAATACCAAAACATCTTGATACTTTGATTTTTGATTGTATAACAGTTTATCACATTTCAATGAAAAGCATTGACCTGGCCACAAAGCAGGATCCAATTCACTGAACCAACCTTCTCGCAAAGCATCCATGTTTGTTATTAATCTTTATAATTTTTTTTTAAATTTTATCAAAAGTTCATTTTTTCTTCGAAAAGCTATAATGCCTTTGAATATGTAATTAATTTTTAAATTTCTAATTTAAAATTTTTATTCCAAATAGATTACAAATTTTTATAAATTTTCATTTCTAAGCTGATTTTATTTTTAAAATATTAAGTACACTTTGTTTATACTGAGACAGATTAGAGTCGTCTTCGCCATGGTTGAAAATTTTACTCAAATTTTCTTTATAAACTTTTACTTGTTCCAAATCAGACGCTTTTTCGGCATCAGTCAAATTTTCTATTCTGCTGACTGTATTTAATATGTTTTGCTTAGATTTGCTATGATCCCATTTGAACTCAATCATATCTTCTTCAGTAATTTCAGATTCCCAATCTTCGCATTGTTTAGACTCAAAGTACAATGTTGTTAGCAAATAATTTGCATAATCTTCGTTCTGTCGACGATAAGGACACCTTAGATTAAAATTTTAAACTAAAACTCAATTTTTTTCCAATTTTTAAATCACCAATTAAAATTACCTATCAGCAATTATGGTTAAAGTATCACTAGATCGATCATATTTGTCTTGAGCTAACTTTATAAATTTGTTATAAGCTCTTTCATCTAAATTTAGGCTTGATAGTTTTATTTTCAGAGTTACAACTCTGGCTCGATCGTCCCTGATATTAGGACCGTCATAAATATAAGATGAAGTTGTTATTTCAACTGGAAAATGAGCTTCACAATCTTGGTCGGTCTTAAGTTCTTTTGGCCATTGAGTACAAAACTCTAGAGAAATTCAAAAATTTATCAAAAAAATTAATTTATATTTAGATCAATACTTTTAATAGCTGAGCATTGTTTTTTAATGTGTGGAGGGGTCAGGTGTAGAAAATTAGGAATTTTCATGAGTTCTACATTTCCGTATTTTTCGGGTGGAAGACCTTCGTTTTCAATTAATTTTTTAACGTAACCTTGTCTGACTGGAAGAGGAACAGCAGATTGCTTAAACATGGTGCATGTTGGCCAAACATTTGTCCAATCTTGATCAGGCAGCATTTTATTGTGTCTAGCATACTGATCGCGTTCAATGCGTTTGTACTTAATTATTAATTAAATTGATTTTTTTTTTAATTTTGAAGCCTAAAGAACTTACAGCCCTTCTAACACGCTGATCAAACGGAACACCATCTTTTTTTTTGTTCATATAAGTATCAAATACTCTAAATCCATCAATTACTTCTGGGTCTTTGAAAAATACTCGTTCTTGTTTAGTTGGAGTTGCGTCTTAAAGAAAATTTAATTATTTAAGCTATTAAAAAATTAATTAAGGCAAACTTTAAACCTGCATTCTCGGTAGATTCAGTGGCATACAATTTTTTGCTCATATGAGAGATGAAAAATGTGTTAAAAGCATTGCCACTAGCAAGTGTATGAGACTGGATTCGGTTGAATTTTTTAACTAGAGACATATTCCAAGCTTAAAATAAAGCTTCTAATAATTTGAATAAATTTAAAATTCAAAAATTAGAAACATACACGCGATTCAGAAATATATTTTAAGTTTTGATAACATAAAGCTTCAAAAAATGAAGCAAAATTGCATTCAAAACTAAATTTGCATTCTACTTTGACTATTATTTTGATGCATGTGTATTAACTATTATTTTTGCTCAAATGATTGAATTTACCTTGTTAAATACAATTTTTAAATTACTTTTTAATAAAAAATATTTGCTATTTATTTAGTTTTCATTAATTATCCTTGACATATTATTACTAACTGATAACAGTTCTAGTAGATAAGAACAATGATTTCATACTTGTTTATGATTAGGACTGCTTTTTTTCAATGTTAAAAAATTATTTTGATTTTTATCTTTTTGAAAATTTAAAACACAACGTTTTGTTGGGAACTAAAGAATATTATGAGTATGCGCAAACTAAATTTACTAACTAACTGTACTAAGTTTTTCAAAGCTGTTTGTTTACATTAGCAAAAAATTATATTGTTATTTAAAAAAAAATTGTAAATAATTTATTTATTTTAAAGTGTGAACCATTTTTGGATAATTCTCTATTTGAAAAAAAAAGAAAAAATTGTTCTAAACTAGAAATTTTATCAACTGGTTTTAGGATAAATTTTTTTAATGCCATCTTAAATTTCCAAAAATAATTGAAATTTTATGCTCTAAAATTGCAAAAGTAGTCATTTTTTGACAAATGCTGAGTAAATGAATTTATAAAATAGTTTATTATATTTCAAAGATTTATATACAAAGTAATGAGTAATACATTTTAATTATTGAATGAAAATTATTAAGTCAAAGTCTCTAAGCTTAAAAATAGTATTTATTAAAATATGTAGAAGAAACCAAAAATAAAATTGATGTAAAAATGTTGAAATAATTTTTTAATAAGAGCAAGCAGATTATTTAAAATTTTTTTTCAAAAAAGATGTTTTTTATTTCAATTTGGTTTCAAAATTTTTGAATTATAAAAATCTCTATAAAAATTCAATCAATAAATTTTGACTTTAATGCTCATACAATTTAAATTATTCACTGTCATTTATTGATATTTAATTATATTAAGCACTTGACAAAAAAATTACTCACATCTAATAAAATATTTTAAGACATTCTAAAAAAATCTTTTTTTTAAATTCACTTAAGGTTTTAATAAATTTTTTTTCAAAATAAAGTAAAATTTGACTTTCAGTACCTTAAATAGTTGGGTATATGCATGTTTATAAATGGTATAAAAGTCTGATTAAATAATAATGCTTTTAATTAAATCAATCAATTTTGATCATATTGAATGCTTGACATCAGAAGAAGTAAAAACTAATTTTGATTTATGTAACTCAAATACTCGGCAACTTCCTAATAAGTTACCTAAGTTTCTTGAAAGTCTTTGATTTAATAAATCACAGAATTTTTGTTTTTCCAAATGCAAATTTATTTGATCCCGAAAATTCATTTAATTAATGACAAAATAAGAAGTTTACGTGATCCTGGAGAATGAAAAAATGATGAATTAAGACCGCAGAATTTAAACAAAAAACATCATACTTGAATAAAATGCTTGAAAATTAAACTTCCTAAAAGCCCACAACTTCAAAATTTCGAATTAATTCAAGAAAATTTTCCATTAAAAATGAAAAGACGTAGGCTTGTTTGTGTCTTCGTATAAGTCTAGCTATTTTTTAAATTATAAATACAAAAAAGTCACTCTTTCCTTATTTTGATCCGATTGATTACATTAAAAGATTATGAAATAAATTAGCTGAAATTGTTTTTTTTATTTATTTTAGTGATTTTTATCTATGTCTTTTTTCCTGTAATTTTCTATGTGCTTTTTTGTCTATTATAGAACTTTTTTCTTACCAAGATTAATTTGAATGCAAATTTATTTGTTGCATAACCATTGTTTGGCTTACCAAATCCTATAAATTGTGATCATTTTTTTTTCATTAAAGAATTTTAATACGAAAATGTCAAAAACTGAAAATTCAAATAGGGCCAAGTATGGTGCTATAAAGAGCTATAGCATAGAAGTAAATTTTCTTTTACCAGAAACCACTTTCAGTTTTAATAATTTTTTAAGTATGGTTATGTGGCCAAGAAAAGAAGCTTGATCGAGGATGCTAAATTTGAACACAATGTTCTTCATGCTCAGCAAAGCATTGAAAAATATGACAATGGCAACGCAGATGAAATTGATTCAATACACAAATTGATGATATCATTAGATAACCAAATTGATGGAATAAAAATAATAGTTGACAAACTTAAGGTTAGTTAATTAAAGGTTATATTTTTTAATTTGGATTTTTAAACAAAAAAATAATTAAGAATTCTGGTTGCTTTTTGGACCACATTGAAAGCAGGCCCACTAAAAAGAAAAGAAATGCCAATTATGAATTGTATTTGGAGATTAAGGCAAAAAATAAAAATTTTGCTTATTTAGTTGAAAAGTTGAAAGAGTCATCATTTCTTTCAAACGTTGTGGTATTGGACATTGAAACCAAAGCAGAGGAAAAAATTTGGATTCCCTTTAATATTTGGGAGCTGGACAATTGCACTCATTTAAATATTAAATATGAACCAGATATTGATTCAAGACATCCAGTAAAAAAAAATAAATTATTAAATAAGTTTTTTATTTTTTTTTCAGGGTTTTTCGGATATGCAATACAGGCAGAGACGCCAAGATATAGCCGACATAGCTTTTTCATTCAAACAGTTAGTTATTTAGTTTATTAAAATGGTCATTAATATTTTTTTAAGTGGTGATCGTATTGCCCGAGTAGTTTACACAAATGATGAATTGAATACTTGGAATGTAATTTATAGGGAACTAATGATACTCTATCCTACTCATGCTTGTAAAGAGCACATTGAAGCTATAAAAAATTTGGAGAAAAATGGTTTATATGCACCAAATTTTATTCCACAACTAGAAGATGTTTCGACTTTTTTAAAAAGTTAAAAATTGAAAAAATTTGACCGTCTAGAATTTAGAATTTTTTTTAAAGAAAGATCAGGATTTCAGCTGAGACCAGTAGCTGGACTTTTGAGTGCAAGAGATTTTTTGGCCAGCTTGGCGTTTAGAGTTTTCCAGTGCACGCAATATATTAGACACAGTTCATCGCCTCTTCATTCTCCTGAACCGTAAGTTACTTCATGAGATCAAGTTTATTTTAGTTTATTTTTTAAGTGACTGTGTTCATGAATTACTCGGCCATGTTCCCTTGCTATCAAATCCAAATTTTGCAGAATTTTCGCAAGTAATTGGCTTATGTTCATTAGGAGCATCTGATGAAGATATAATAAAGCTGTCTACGGTAACTAATTAATAAAATATTTTAGTTTTTTATTAACATCTAAATTTAAGCTCTATTGGTTTACTATCGAGTTTGGTCTTTGTCAAGAAGGGAATGGAATAAAAGCATATGGCGCTGGATTACTTTCTGCTTTTGGAGAATTGAAGCATTCTTTATCTGGAGTACCCCAGTTAAAAAATTTCGAACCTTTTTCTGCAGCAGTACAAGAATATCAAGATGAAGATTATCAGCCTTTATATTTTATTGCGAACAGTTTTGAAGACGTAAAGCAAAAGGTTAAGAAATTTTCAAAATCACTCAAAAGAACATATAAGCTTAGATATGATCCATATACACAGTCACTTCAAGTTGTTGATAATGCAAATATAATAACTGAAGTAAAAAGAGAAATAAATGACGGTTTTGACGAAATTTTGGAGACTCTTGATAATTTCAGTCTGCTTTAAAATTTTTATTTTAGATATGGTTGGATGTTTTTATATGTCGTAATTTTTTAGTGTTTGAATTTTTGATGGATATTAAAATTTTAATTAAAATCTTATAAAATAGGTGTTGAGTGTCAATAAAAATTTAATTAAAACCAAAATATTAAGATTTAGCTTTTTCATACACTTAGATTTTAATTTCAGTGAGAATCTAATCGAACCAATGTCAAAAACAACCAAAGAAGAAAAAACATTTGGATTTTTTTACTCGAGATTAATTAATACCTTTACCATCAAAAGATCAATGTTGAAATTATTTAAGCTTTCAAATTTTAATGATTTCAACTTAATTTTTAGAGATTTACAAGTTTTTTTTATTTTTATATACAATTGAGGTAAAACTTAAATTTTATTTTTTTTATAAAAATAAAAATAATTAAAATTTGAATAAATGAAGTGTTAATCGGTCTTTTATGAATAGGGGTACTAGTCTGTTGATTTTTCTTGAAACTTTAAAAAAAGTAATAATTAATATTGCAAATAAAGCTTGATGATTTTTTAAATTCAAAATAAAAACTAAAATGAATGAAATGCTTTTATTTTCTTTAAAAAACTCTCATTAATAAGATTCACCCTTCTTAATTTTTTCAAAAACATCCGAAAGCATTTGATTACACAAAGCAGCATAGGGATTCATGGACACTACTTGTTGCTTTGCAAAACTGTTTCCACAGCTGCTAGCTACTTTAAAACAATCAATGGCTTCATCATCCCTGCCTTTGATAAAAATTTAAAAATTTAAAATAAACAAAAGATCAAAATTACCTTTTAATCTCAATATTGTTCCTTTTTGTGTCAAAGCCAAAGCTAAAACCTTTTGATCATTAAACTCTTTTGATAAATTTATAGCTTTTTCCAAGTCTTTCCAGGCCTCTATTGTAAACAAAGAAAAAATCTAATCTTAAATAATTTATTCAAAAAATGTATTTAAACAGCATTTAAAACATCCTATTTCTGACTAGAATTAATTTTGTTCATCAACCTTTGGCTCAGTAGAATTGTAATGTTCACCAGAGCCTAACATGTGTCTATGATAAGCAATTACAAGTCGATTTTTTTGGTCCTCGCCAATTACAATATTGGACCCTTCGCCTTGCACTACTTCAATAGAGACCTTCAAAACATCTGACAACGCCTTTAGTTCCAATTGCCCGCCCCAAACTGGAGTATTTCTAATATTATGACAATATTCTCTATATTCTTCAATTCCCAAAAAATCGCCATCATCATTAGTCAAGTAAGGCTGAAAATCGTCTGTGTGCTGAAGCATATAATCACAAGTTAAGTCTCTAAGCTCTTGAAATGTTTTATTTACTGATAATTGTGTCTTAATTTGGTCAGATATAGCATAGTACATGCAATTACCATCTGATATTACTTCTTTAACTTTTAAATTTTTTTTTATAAGTTTTTCTTTTATTTTTTTGAGCTCGATCGCTGCCGGACCTTTTTGATTTTCTATCTCTTGTAAAGAAATAGCCTTTTCTCTTTCATGCTCTGACTTTTCTTTCTTTTCTCGTCTTTTTTGTGATTTACTAATTTTTTCAGCCTTAATATCCGTAGAGCCACTCAATTTCTGTTCATTAAATTTTTCATCACATTGTTTAGTTGATTGATTAATATTTTTTATTTCTAGGGTACATCTTTCCTCAAACTCGAGCTCAAGTTTTTCTATTTCTGCGTCAATTTCTTTCTTTTTTTTCTTATCTCCTTTGGTCACTGACTTTTTTAAGGACTGTAATTTAGTCTGTAGCTCTTTTTTTTCCTTTCGATGACGATTAGTCAGACTCTCAAGAGTTTCGCTATTACCTAAAAATATTTTAATTAAAATTTAATACTAAAAGCTAGACCAAGAATTAAATGGAAGTAAATGCTGTTTTATTTATAAGAGAAAGTTTTACGATCGGTGTCTCCCGAAAGCCTAAGAGCTTGGGCTCTATTATTGTACGAAGAAGCCCAATGAGGTGCTATTTCAATCGCTTTGCTGAAAGTTTCGATTGATTTTTTTAGATCTCCAGCTTGGGCTGCTTTTACACCTAAATTGAACGATTAAAATTCTTGGTCTTGGCTGTTTAAACGCCTCAAATTCATTTGAGGTATCTAAACAAAAAGAAATATAATACCTTCAATTTCGAGAGATTTAGCCTCGTCTATAGCCGAGTTTGCTTCATATTCTACAATAATATAGTTAAAAATTAAAAAATTAGTCAATATTTAGCTATTTACTAGATTCAGTGGTTGACTTGGGTTCACTATCCTCAAATGGCGTATTTGGGTTTAGAATTGCGTTCAAGACGCGTTCGTCATTTCGATTAGACATTTCTGTAAAGGTGTGCTTCTGATTTTAAACAAATGGAATCTTATTAGATTTGAGAGATTTTTCTATAATATTAAAAAATATGTTTTTACTTAACTAGATTGGAAAAATAATTTGCCACTTAAAAAACTTAACTTTTTTTCTTATTTGTGTCAAATTGCACTTTCTGTTTTTAATCAACAAAACCCTAACACCGATGAGATTTTTTATATCAATAATTACTTAAATCTGTGTTTATAATAATATATTAATATAATATAAAAAATTATCCTTGGTTTTTACATTTAAATTTTTCTAAAACTCCTTTTTAAGTAATTGCGAATTTATTATTACTTTTCATGAATGAAAATTTTTTTAGATTTTTTGATTTTGAGATTTTTTTTTCTTCTCTCAAAAATGTAAAAATGAAAAATTATAAAAATGTACAATAAATAACATTTTGCCGTAAACTAGAGATGTTGTATTTGATGTTGTATCTAACATATATGAAAAAAAAGTCTGATTTTGACATAAGCTTAAAAACTCAGCATATAAAAGATAACATTTTAAATTATTTAAATTTTATAATACGTTAATAAAATTTAAACACAACATTTAAATTTTATAATCAAAAAATTCTTCGAATATTTTTAACAAAGTGAATATTTCGATACAATTATTTTTTGGCCACATATTAAAGCTTAATTTATTTTGATTAAAAGCCATTGGAAAAAATGTCAATTAATCGTTATCTAAAAGTATTAGTTGCCATTTTAAAATTCAAGTCATTCTAAGTCAAGTCAAATGACTTGACTTGACTTGACTTGACTTACCAAAATTATCGTAAAATCCTTTTAATTTAGGTAATATTTTGTAAAATACTGGGATCAAATCACCACTGTAAAACAGTCAAATATTTAACGAGATATATGGTTCCCTACAATTAAAAAACGGTTGCCCACAAACTAAAAACTTTTTAACACAAATTACTATACAACACAATTTTTTGTGCCAAATTCAAAAAAAAATTATTTTTACATATTTAACCAAATAACTGGATAACAAATTTTTTTTTGTGGTGAAAAAAAATTTAATAAATTTGTTATATAATTTTTTCAAATAGTGTTTTTAAAATTATATTTAAAAAAATAAAACATTTAATTAATAAAATAATTAAATTAAAATCTATTTTTTAAAGGAAAATCAATTTCCAGCTAATTTTGGACGACATTTTTTAGTTTTATTAACAAATACGTCGGATTCTTTTATAAAATTGTCCATGCATCATTCAATGAATTGTCATTGTTTTTTCGTTTTATTTTTTTGGATTGTTTAATCTCCAAAAATTCGGAAATTTTTTTTTATCCCGTAAAATCATAGGCATTTTATTATCTAAAATATTTAGTGGCAGTTGTTAATAGATATTAAAAATATTTTTGCTTAGAAATTTTTTTTTGTGTTAAATAGTTTTGAAAATTTGTACTTAGAAGTTTTTTTATTTGTGAAGAGCAGTTTTTGTCAAGTTAATTTTGTGCTGAAAATTTTTTCTTCGTGGGGAAAAGTTTTTGATTTGTGGGTGAAAGTTTTTAATTTGTGGGTGAAAGTTTTTTGTTGGTGTGAACTAGGTAGCCCCTTAATTTTTTAATTTGATATTTAGTATTTTTAAGCTCCAATGGATATTTTAGATGACTTCAACTCCGGAGAAAACAAGTGTCAGACAGAGGAATTAACCCTGGGAACTAACAACAAGACTTAGCTAGACTCCAATCAGTATGGAAGTCAGCCAGCTACAGTAAGAAAGCGAAGCTTCTTGAATTGAACTGAATCAAATAAAAAAAAATTCTCAGCCTCTATTTTAACAATTGGAATTAATTTCAATAAAGTTAAATTAATTTAAAAAAAAATTTTTTTTAAATATTTTATTAAAATCCAAATTTGAATTTTCCATCTTCACTTTTTTCCAACTTTCGTTTTTCTAGAAAAAAAAAATATTAGTTAATCGAAATTGAATTTTAAAAAATAGAACAAATAAGCCGATTTTTTATTCAAAATGTTTCAAATTGTCCATTTAACGACTCATTAACCCAGAACTAAATATTCAATAAGTTCTTTACGAAAAAAGAAGAAAAAAATCAAGGAAAAAAATCAAGGAAAAAAAATAAATTGTTTATTTAATTTAATGAGTCATTAACTGGTAAAATTACTAAAAGTTAGCAAAAATTTTTAAAATTATGCAATCGATAATATTTGTTTGATATTTAAAGATTGAAGATTTATTATTAAAGATTAGTTTTCTACAACACATGATTCATGCATTGAATTGCAATAAAAATTAATCAAAACATTCATTTCAACTTTCAAGATCATTAAAAAAATCATTCATTTTATTAAACTTTAACAACTAGAATTTCATTTTCAGCACTCTTAGAACTTACTTTATCTTTTTAAAATTTAAGTTACATTAGATCGTGATAACATTTCTTAATAATAATATATATCTTACGTCTTGGCCTCAATGGAAATGCTATTTCTTGACGAACTTTTTCGTGCTTCATTTTGCTTTAAATACAGAACGCAATCTAAATAAGTTGATTTGAGCCGTTTTCCGAAAATAGGAGGATTAGATAAGTCTTCAGCAATTAAAACGCAGTTCACTTATTAAAAACTTGGTCAATTTAAAAAAATCAAAAATGTTTAGCCTTACTTGAATTTTCGCTAATATGAAATTTAGTCAAATCTGGAGAAAGTTTATTGCCAACTGAAGGAACTTTGGGCAGGTTGCTTGAACTCTTTCGAGTCATTTTTTTTGTCTCTATAATTTCTTCAATTTTTTTTGGAAGCTGAACATTATCTACATAAAGATTGTTGAAAATTGCTTCTCCGTTTTGGTTTTTAGCAGTCTGCTCAAACGTTTTTGAGCTTAGTGAAACAATGTCCTCACTTTGAACAGCAACTTTAGTTTCCGATTTATTATCAGTTTGGTTTGTTTGACCACCATCTTTTTTTAATTTTGAATTTTTTTCTTTTTTTAATTTTCCAAAAAATACTTTTGACATCGATAAATGTATCATTTAAATTTTCATTTTCTTCAACTAGATAAGAATCAAATTTGAATTTTGCTGATTCATTAAATACAAATAACTGAATTGGAACATACGAAAATCCACTAGATTGAAAAAATTTTAATTTTTCATGACGTCGGCTTATTTAAAGTCTTACAATTCAGTGCCAATTTCATTTTCATATTTATTTGTGTCAGTTATGTCGGCTTTAAATCCAAATGTTAATTGAATAGTTCTATTTTCCTCTAATTTTTTAAACTAATAAAATTTTTCAAATCAATTTCTCAAATTTTAATACCTTTGAAAATTTCGTTTTCTTCATTCAAAGATTTAACTCCTATTTTAAATTGGCTAGAGAATCCTTCATAAATTTCAAATTTTTTTTCTTCTGGAAAATCGAAAACAAGCTGAGTGGCAAATTTGACTGGGAGTCCATTTTCAAAAATTCCCTCATAAGAATATCCATCAACGCTTTTGTAAAATCCATGTCCATTCATTAGATCATTTCGCCATTGGCCATCATAAACATTTCCGTTTGAGTATTCAAGATCGCCATGGCCTTGTCTTTTGTCTCGTATCCAATCTCCTGTGTACACAGATCCATCTGAATATTTCTGAGAGCCTTGGCCATGTCTCTTATTCAAATACCACTGACCTTTGTAATTTTGATTCATTTTAAATTCATTTAGTTCACCATATCCGTGCTTCATGTTGTTATCGAAGTCTCCCTCGTAAACATATTTATTACGGCACCTTAAGGCACCTTTCCCTTGGTAATGACCTTCTAAAAAATCTCCAGTATATTCAGTTTCTCTCGTTTTATCATATTTGTATCCTTTGCCGGTCATTTCGCCATCTCTAAATTCTCCTTCATAAAACGAACCATCTTTCATGATAAATTTAC
Organism: Brachionus plicatilis; assembly: GCA_010279815.1. Lineage (NCBI taxonomy): Eukaryota > Metazoa > Rotifera > Eurotatoria > Ploima > Brachionidae > Brachionus > Brachionus plicatilis. The sequence goes on along the minus strand of QEOQ01000663.1, from coordinate 216,352 downwards.
CGTTTCCTACAAAATAATACTCTAAAAATCTGCACTTAATAAGCTAATCTTACCATCTTTGATTCCATCTTTCCACTCACCTTCGTATCTAAAAAATTTGTTATCGTAGACATAAATCCCAAAACCTTAATTATTAAAATTTAGAAATTTGAAAAAAAATCTAAAAAAAAAAACATAACGCCAGTTAATTGCCATTTCATTGTCAAAATGAAAAAGGATTTTTAAATCTTGTTTCAAAATTAGATATCCCAATAAGCAAAACTGTTAAAAAATTTATTTTATTTTTGTTTTTAAATTCAGATTTTATTAAATTTTACGTTAAATTGTCTAAGCTTACATTAAAATGCAGTGGTGATTTGATAACAGTAAATAACTAAATTAACCAAATTTTATCACATTTTTCGTAAATTAACGTAAAATCCGAAAAATGAAAAAGAGGCATTTTACGAAAAATTACGTAAATTTTCAGGATTTTGAGATAATTTTGGTAAAATTTGATAAAATACAATACGGCCAATTCAAAATTCGAAATTTTTGGAAAAAATGTCTTTTTTCATAAAATCGAAAATTTAAGAAAGATTTTTTTATAACAATTTAAAAATAACTATTTTTTTGACTAATTTATGAAAAAAAAGATATTTTTTCACAAAATTTCGAATTTGGAATTGGCCGTATTGTATTTTACCAAATTTTACCAAAATTATCTCAAAATCCTGAAAATTTACGTAATTTACGTTATTAAATCACCACTGTACGTAAATTTCAGTAAAATCGTTAGTTATTTAAATAGACTTAGAATCAAAAATTTTTAAAAGAAAAATTATAATTATTAATAAATTTGTATAATTAATTAGACTTTTTTCTATTGAGATGCTTAGGATTTATATTAAATGCTTAGCGAGGAAATCTGGTTGCAAAAACCAAGTCTGTTGAAAATTTTTTGATTCTAAGTCTATTTAAATAACTTTGAATTTTACTTTGATTATTTATATTTTCATTACAAAACATTACCAAACTTTACCAAAAATTGTGTAATTTTACGTAAAATTAAAGCAAGAAAAGGTAAGAAATGTTGAAGTTTTTATTTTTTCATAATATTAATTTAATAAAATTAATTAAAAATTTTGAAAATGAAGCCAAGTTTACATTTTTTCCCAAAAACCTCATTTTTTTTGGCAGTAAGTATTTAGGAACGATTTTACTGAAAGCTATGTATTTTAATGTAAGCTTAGCTAATTTTACGTAAAATTTAATTTAATGTGAATTTAAAGACAAAAATAATATAAATTTATTAATAGTTTTGCTTACTTGAATGTCTCTCCAAAAATTCCAAGACTCTTATTTAATTTTTGACCCATAACATGTTTGCTTCCTTATTGATATCTGCATATTAACTTGTTCTAAATTCTTTAAGCTTGTCTCATTCTTTCTAAATTTTCATCATTTTTCAAATTCTGCAGAATAAGTTTCTAAGTTTCTTAAGGTTTATTTGACAAGAATAAAAACTATGCCATTAAAATGAGGATGTTTTTTTTTAATTTTGTGTATATTTTATTGAAGAAAAAACAGTACAATTATCTATCATAAGAAATGGGAATAATTTTTTATTTTTCAAAACGGGATAATTCTCTTGACTTGACTTATGACTTAAAAACAATTCTGATATTGCTTCAAATAGAAGAGGCGTTAAATTTTTAGTATTTTCAATTTTTATTAAAATCATACCATTTCTTAGATTATTAGAAATTTCACCTTTGTAGTTGTGCTTAAAATTTTCATTTTTAAAAGTGCTAATAGACTTTTTTAAGCTGGTAGTATTCAACGAATTCGAGTAAGAATTAAAATCTATATAGGTGCTTTCTTGTTTGGGTACGAAAGAAAAATATCGATCAACTATAAAGTCAAAATTTATTTTCAGTTTGTTATTTGTTTCTTCCGAATTGCTAACCACTGGTACACTGCCAAGAATTGAATTTTCGAATTGCTGAGAAATGTATTGAATATTGTTAAATTGGTCTAAAAAATTTTGAACAACATTTAAAATTTTGAAAGATTCATCAGAACTCGACTGATTAGACTCCAAGTTGGTGACATTTATCATGTTACAGAGTAAACAGGTCAAATCATTGCTGAGTATAAAATTTTCAAAGTTGCTTTTGAGCTCGTTATGAATTGATTGAATGTAAGCAAATGTGTCACTATTTGATTCATCATATAAATAAATTATTGAGGCGATGAAATATTGGGAATTTTTTTTGGCTGAATAAGTATTTTCGATTAAGGAATAAATGATGTTCTTATCAGAACCATCAATTAGTTGAACGTATTTAGTTGCATATTTTGAGTTTTCAAGCTCGATTGAATAGTCAGATATGAAGCAATTTATGTTTATTCGGTTATTTTCTATTTGTGACTCGATACTTTTGGTCATCAAAGTAAAATTATTCAATTCATTCGAAATAGATTCGATAAATTTATTTTTGAGAAGCTTAGAACTGCTTACCAATAGAATATTGATACCGTCAGAATTTTCTATTGTCATTTCAAAATGAAAGTAATAAAAGTATTAATATTTTAATTTGATTTTCATTTTAATTTGATTTGATTTCAAGCATCTAGTTTTTTTAAATTTAAATTTTAGTTTCTATAGAAACAAGATGAAAAAAAACTGTTTGAGCTTTCTTATTTAGTCTTAAAAGTAATAAAAAAAAGGTAATTAGATTAAAATAAAGTTTGCTTTAGTTAAAAATAAATTTTCTAAAAACGAATGCTAATCGTTAATCAAATTCCAATAATCTGATTTTAAGATGAAAAATTTTCAATTTTAAATTGAAAAGCACACTTTTCGGGTCACAGTTGGTGACCAGCACTGGTCACTATTTGGTGGCCAAGTAAACATGTGACCATAAATTAGTCACATAAAAAAGACACTGAATTACTGAAAAAAATTATTTCAAAAATAAGCCAAGTCTAAATTTTATTAAATAATATTTTGAAGATTAAGATAAAAAAGTGATTAAAGAAATCAAAAATCCGGAAGTATACAAATTATTAAAATTAAAATTTCTTCCTATTATTTTTAAGAAAAGGAAGAGGTTGACACTAATATAATAAAGTTGACCGTCAACTTTATTATTTCTAAATATTATGTAATGTAAAAATAAAAAAATTTGCCAAATTTTTTTATTTTTACATAATTTTATTTGTTACCAAATTATTAATACTGGTCACATAATTATTTTTCAAATGATCATGATGATCGATTAACATGATTGGTCACATTTTGAATTTAATTTTAGAAATTTTTAAAATATTGGTCACCAAACAGTGACCAGTGTTGGCCATCAACTGAGCAAAGTGATGTTAGTCACATGACTGCAATATTAAATCTAGAAGCACTAACCGTTCAGAATATTTCTATTTTATTTATTTTTATCTGTGTCGAGCTTAAGTTCCGGTTGTTAAAAAAAATTAAAAATAAGATATCAAGTAAAATCTAAAAATGTAAAAATTTTATTTTGTTAAAAATTCAAGTAAATCTGCAAGATAATTCTCTAAAAAAATGTTCCCAAAATTTCGACAAAATATAAAAAGTGCATCAAAGATATTTTCATTTTTAAAAAAGATAACCGGACTCACTATCAAATGATTTATTTTTGATTGCGCAAAAAAAAATTATAAGTTATAAGATTAAGGAAAAGAACAATCCAAGATTGATCCTATCAAGGATTTGTAAAGATTAAATAATGTTTTTAGCTTTAGATCCCATTTACTATTTGAGAGATATTTTATTTTATTAAGCCTTGAATTACAGCGCTCTTTTAATCCAGCCATCTTTCAACTTCTTTTAGGTAATTACATTGTTTATTGGATAAGATCATTTCTGCATTTAAGATCGTTTAGAGTAAATGTAAATGGTCATCTAAGTGATCAATACTCTATTAAAACAAGAGTTCCACAAAGATCAGTAATTAGTCCACTTCTTTTAGCATGCTTATAAATGACATACCAAAAAGAAACAAAACAAACTGCTAATAGTCTCTTCTTTTTGCAGATGATTTGGCTACTTTTTTTATTTTTAAAAAGATAGAAAATCCTTAAAACATGACTTTGTTTTTTGATTATGATTTTTTAAGTTAATTTTTTTTAAATGGATGCTCAAATTAATTTTTGATTTGAAATTAATTAGAAAAGTTTAACACTAGAAAGCCCGTCGGGTCTTTCTAACCCTTTTTGTCCATTCTAAAGACTATAACTTTTTTTTAATTTTTTTATTTGACTTAATTCTTTCCAGACCCAAATACTACATAAAAATTAATAAATAAATTATTTTTTTGAAAAAAATTTAATTTAATTTCTCGCATAAAAAAAAAATATTACTAAAAAGACCGACGGGTCTTTCTGACCCGACTTAAAGTCTTGTAAAAAATTTAAAAAAAAATTTCTTTCACTTATATATGTTCTAATTACACTAAAATAAGTTTGTCAACATAAGATTTAATTATTCAAAGATGCCGATTAAGATATCTGCTTAAAAAGCCATTGAATTTCTAAAGAAGGCTCATGATACCCAGTCAGTGACTTCAGACCAGAATAATGATGAATTTGAAGTTTGTTCTGATGGTGATGATGATGTTGAAAATGATGATGATGATGATGATGAAGTTGAAAGACACATTGATGAATCAATAGAATCTGTTATTCAAAATTCAATTCAAAACGATTTCGATCCAAATCTTAACAAGTCAAGTCGAAGTGGAGTGATTTGGACTGTTTTGAAAAATTCCGAGGAGACTAAGATTCGATTCGTAAGATTTTAAAATCAATAAACAGTGATTGAAAAAAATGCCAGGTTAGATTGTGAAATGAGAACAATTCCAAATTTACTTGTAATGATTGCGGAAAAACGACTTGTGGGACATGTTTACATGAGATGGTTGTAAGAGCAATGTGTAAGAGATGTCATGATTCAAAATCTAAATAGTTTTTTTATGTTTTTGAATAAAATAACAAGAATATAAACATTTAATCTTTGACTTTTAAAAAACGGGTCAGAAAGACCCGACGGGCTTTTCAGGTATAAAAAAAATCGGGCTTTCTAGTCTTAAAATTGAAATTGAATATTATTCAATTAATTTAATTAGGGTTGTGATTCTAAAATTAAAAAATTAATTTTTTTTTCATTTTATTTAATAAACAACAGTCATATAAATTTACATCTTTAAAATATTAAAGTGAATAAATAACAGCAAATCATATACAGTATGATAAAAAAACTTGAAACTTAAAAACAAATAAATAGGCAAGTCCAATGATAATTTCAATGCAATTTTTGTTTAAATTTTGGTATTGTTTAGCATTTTTTACGATCTAAATTTTAAATATAGATATGTAATCTATTTTCTTTTGAAAATACTTTTTTAGGTTCTAATTAAATTACAGTCTTAAATTAACCCTAAATCATAAACAATTTAATTTCTAATTTTGTAATATTTTTTTGGCATACTGTATTATCTTTTAAAAAAGTTTTAATTTATTTCTATTCTGAATCTTCTTTCGAAATGATTTTGGTTTTTTCAATTAGATGATGATAATTTAATTGTTCATAGTAATTTTGATAATTAATATCATAGCAAGTGAGTAAAAATTTAGTTATCTGCTGATACAAATTTTGTTGAGTCTCATCATCGGGTGTATGTGGCACATCTGGATAAACCTCAAAGTCGAGATCTAATTTTGTCCTACGCAAAACTTTAGCCAAATTTGCACTGTGTTGAAAATGCACATTGTCTTAAAAGCAAAGTTATAATTTATGGTTTTATTGTCTTTCAAAAAATCTCCTAAAATCAATTTGCCATTTATGATCCTAGAATTATTAAAAATTTAAATTGGGTAAAAAACACTTAGTAAACAAATCAATTTTTGGAGCCCATTTTTTTATATGTAAATATATACCATCTCCAGTTCCATGAATTAACAACATCTTTCTTTTGTCTAAAAATTTTCCATTTCTTTCCGCCAAGTTGGTCAAGTTAGATCTCTAAAGATTTTTTAGACAATTTTTAGTTGAAATGTTAAAGATTACCTCATAAGCGTGTCTATTCTGAGAAAAGGAACCTAAATATCTTTCCGTGTACGCAGAGTCATACTTGAGCCAATCTGTGACAGGGGCGCCGCTGACTGCACATTTAAATGGAGTTTTTTCTTGGAATAAAGCCATAGCCGAAAGAAACCCTCCATATGACTATAAATTTTATTTAAAAATTCTGTCAAAACTGTTCTGTAAAAATAGACTTACCCAACCCCAAATGGAAAAATGTTCATCCGAAATGTAAACCTCTTTTTTGAGTGCACTTTTTAAATTTTTTTAATTAATTAAAAAAATAATTTTCAAAATCTAATAATTTACTTTGCCAAAGCTATTTGATCAATAGTTTCTAGTTCTCCTAGTTTTTTGGCCACTGATTTCATAAATTTATCTCCATTGGCATCTGTGCCTCTGCCATCCATTGAAGCAATAATTATATCAAAGTTTACGCACAAATATGCCTCAAATTTTCTAATTCTAAACTGATAATCAACTACCTGACTAGACGGGCCATTATATCTGCAAAAAATTTTATTATTTATTTATTTTTTTTATTGTTTATTATCTTACACGTAGATTAGCACAGGATAAACTTTTCTGAGCGGCTCAAAATTCGGAGGATAAAGAATCTCGGCATCAGCATCTTGAATGCAACAAATAAAAGCTAATTCAAATAAGATTCAACTAAAATTTACAAAAATTTGAAGAATTGTCTAAATGAACCCTCAAATAGCTTCGGTGAGGTAGAATCTTGGAATTAACCATGTGACTCAATTCTTCGTTGCGCTCTAAAACATCTAAATGAAAAAAATTAATTGTTTTTTCTTTTAGATTTAGATTCTCACAAGAATAAGAAGTGTTTTCAGATTTTTTAATCCAGGAAATGGGAATTCTATCTCCAAGACACTCAAGAACATAGTAATCGCCATCTTGGCTAAAATGAGCCGAATGATAAAGACAATTGTCCTCGGATGCCAAAGGTTGCATATGAGCTGATGGATCATCATGTTGCATCTTTATGGATGAATTACAAGTTATACAATGACCAATTCTGGATGCATCATTTACTCTTTTTCTTTAAAAATATTCATTTTAAATCAACAATCACAATATTTAAAGCATACCTGAATAAATGTCTTTGTTTTGGATCACCATTCGTGGCCAAATAATAGAGCTCACCCGTTTTCTCACTGAAAGACAGCATTTCGATCACATCGAATTTGTGATGTGTGACCGGATAGGCTTCCCCACTCTTAAAAAAATTTAATTATAATTTATTTAGAAATTTATTTAAATTACTCTGGTGTCAAATGAGATAATTGTTTTAAAACCCTCATAGGGCCATATTTGAAAATAAAAGTTGTATCTAGAAGAAACTAGAAGACCGTGAGGTAAAAACCATCCATTTTCATGCCCGAGAGGAGCAGTAGGATACTCCTTTTAAAAGTTTATTATTGATCTAAAATTAAATTAAAAATTTACTTTTTGGTAAAGCTTATAATTTGTTTCGACATTAAATTGAAGATTTTCATAAATTACGGTGAGAGATTTATCCTGACGTCTATTAACATAAACTACAATTAGAGAATTTTCAGCAAGCCATTTCAAAGTCCACACGTAGCAATTACTAAAGAAAAATAAATTTAGATAAAATTTATCAGGGAAAGATTTCTTACTTTGGATCAAAAGAATCTGAAAATGGTAGATCTAATTCCATTGTTTGCTTGTTTACAGTGTTGTAAATGTAAACTTTTGCTATTGGATTTTGTGTGTCCGGTTTTGGATATCTGACTCTATTAATATGACCATAAGGCGACCCGTCATACATTTGAAACTCATAGAATTTTACATTTCTATCATCAAATTTGATATAAGCTAATTTATTGCTGTCAGGCGACCACCACATGGCGTTTGTCTGGTATAATATTTCTTCTTCATACAACCAGTCGGTAATTCCATTAAAAATAAATGAATGGTTTCCATCAGTTGTTATTCTTATTGATTCCTTCGAGCCGTCAAAATAACTTTCCATTAAATAAATATCATTTTCATAAACAAATGCAAGTTTTCTGCTGTTTGGCGATAGAATGGTATTTTGAATTCGATCAGTGCTGTAAACACCAGTGGGAAGAACATCATAGCTCCTTAAATTTAAACAAATCAATTTATTCTGTCTCATTATTGAACTTCTCAAACAATAAAAACTGAAAATCAACGATCTTAAAATTTATCTTATTGATATCAACAAAGCATACTTGTAAATAATTAGATCGCTTTTTTTTTCTTTTTTTTAAAGATTTAGTAACTAAAAATTAATAAGAAAAAGTTGTTTTGTATTGGAAGTTTTAAGTCGCTACCTGTTTTAGATGATATTACAAAAGATCTAAAATAAATTTCACAGACTGCTACAAGCAGCTATCCCTAAATCAGAAGTAATAAATTTCTTAAATTAGAAGTAATAAATTAATAGAATAAAAAAAAAACTACGAAAAAAATCTCAAAATCTACAAGTCTAATAATTCTGTGAAAATATAAATCAAATTTTTTAAATGAAAATCTTCATATTCTTGAGATTTTAATTGATTTGCATTTAAATTTCTAAAGAAAATAAAGACCTAAATGGCTGAAATCGAAGTTTTTTTCTTAATATTGTGTAAATAGCATTTTGGAAAAAGATCTATGTTAAAATCCATGATTTTACATCGTTATATTAATTAAAGAAAAAAAAATTGAAGAAATATATTTCACTCAGAAGATAAGTTGGAAGAGAGGTGTCAATTTTTAAAAAAATGAAATCATATTTGAAAATTTAAAATTTCATTAGTTCAAAGAAGAGAACTATTCAATAATCTTCTGAATAATATTTTACTAATTTAATTAATAATTTTTTTTTATTTTAATTATTTTAAATCCGGTTTAGTATTTAAAAATAACTTTTAAATTCACCTGATTATTAGGGTTTCATTTTTTCGCTTTTTTATCCATTACTAATATTGTGTTATAGTTTCGTTTCTTTACTCCTTTACCATGTAAATTTTAAATTTCACTTATTTAGAAATATTAAAAATAATTTTTTGGTTTAAAATGCTCTATTATATTATTAAGAAAGAAGCATTTTTAGATTTTTTTAGTTTCCTTAATTATTGAGTGTCAATTGATTTCGTTTTTAGAATGAAAAAATAGTTTCTTTACGTAAAAAAAAAATTTGCAGCAATTTTTTACTTACACATTACTGATTGTGTTGAATATTTTATACCGAGAAATCACCGAGTGACGGTATAAATTCTTTATGTCATAGGATAAAAGGACAAATGTTGGATCATTCGTCACAAAAAATTTAAATTGGCTCCCAACTAACTGTTTTATTGTGTTATTTGACATTAAAATATTTTCTGTCTGAGATTTACAGTCAAATAACATTAGATTTAGATGGTCGGTTTGATAAACAAATGTATCACCTGAATTTAAGTCAAAATTAAATCAATTTTTTTATTAAAATAACAAAATTTTTTTACTGCCTGTCCAAATACCAGTAAACCTTTTTGGCTCAAATTTTTGACTCATTATGTCATCCAGTGAAAATGGAGTTTGATCATAGCTGTTTGTTTTGTCTAAAAAATTTTATATTTTATTTATATTTAAAATTACAAAAAAATTCTAAAATACCTGGTTTTTGAATAATTACCGCCATCACAATCATAGAGCACACAAAAAATATTACCAAGAACGAAATGCCTATTCCTTTCCAATTTCTGGCGTTTGAATTCGACCCAACAAGTTCCTTAAAATCATTAAAGTAGAATGGCCAAAAATTATAAATACTTAGCATTAACGAAATTTTTTTCATTACATACGTAAATATTATAATGTATTCGTCTAATAACTCTTAAGACCATTCTTAAGCCAAATTTTATAAAATGGCACAATAAAATACGAATTCTTTGATCCAGTATTTTAACTGATTTTTCTTTTTTGTTTTACCTAACTGTTTAAGTGAGAAACATACAAAGAGAATTTTTCATTTATATTTTTTTAATTAGGTTAATAATTGTCGAGGAGAATTTCCGTCTTGCTTTTCATTGTTTTACTAATAGGTTTTTTTATCACTTTTATTAAATTCCAACAAAAATAATTAAAATATTTGACATCATTAAAAATTCTATGAAATTTTTATTTAATTTAATTAATTTAAATCATACAATTTTTGGATTTCTTAGAGGAAAATATTTCATTATTAGAAAAAATGATTCATTATTAAAAAATCTTTAACCGGAATTTCTATGTAATTTTTTTTCATTATTTTTTTTTCTATGAATTACTTTTATGGTACACGCACTTTAGCATTCCGATACTTTTAAAATTGATTACTTTTAAATGAAAATACTAAATTTAAACAAAATTACTTAAACAAAATTATTAATGATACTATTTTTAATTGAATTCATAAAAAATGGCCCAAAAAAGAAAAGATTACCTCGATGGGTTCTTGATTGGACTCGTTTTGAGCAGTTTTTTTACCGACAAAATGCATCTTATATTTTAACTCAAAAAATCTAGGTTTAGTCTTTATGAGAGAACTTTTTAAATTCCAATTTTAACAATTTTTAAGCTTTATATCTGTTAAATGAAAGCTCTCAACTAACTGTTGCTCAGTAATACTTCTGTTTCCCAAATGAAAACAACTTATCGAATTTAGCTTTAAAAAAAACAAAAAACTATCTTATAATTTTAAATGAGGCTTCTAATCGATGCTTAGTTCAAACTAAAATTGATGTAATGTTTAATTTTTAAGGAAAAATTTTATTTTTTTGTAATAAAGCTAAGTGTTAAAGGATTAATGAATATCTATAGATTTAAAATGCTGATTTTAGATTTTTTGTTAAAATTAAAAAAAAATATTTAAATCAAGCCAAAAACTAGTTTTCTTATTTTTACTATCTTTATCTATAAGCAAAAATTTGAACAATTGGAGGCTAAAGAAACGTAAAGCCGTTCGGGAGAGTGCTAGAATAATTCCTCAAATAATAATTTTTCAAATAAAATAAATTTTTGATTGAAAATTTTGTTTCATGTTACAACAAAAATATCACCAATCAATTCATATATCGGTAAAAATTTGATAAAAAATGTAATTTTATTTTATGTTTGTTTTAAGTGTTTTTTATTCCCTTAAGAAAATATTAATAAGAGAATTCAGTTAATTGCTATAATCTAACCAATTTATCTTCTTTATTTAGAAAAAAAAATTTATCTTTGTCAAATTAGAGGTATAAATTAAATTGCTTTTTAAATGTGCATGATTTAAAACTTTAAAATAAACTCATTGTGCCTGTTTTTTAATTTTTATAATTTACTTACTGTTGACTTCATTTTTTTAAATTATCTTATTGAATTTAGAGGTTTGGTAAAAATGAATTAGCATATAAAAAATTATTTCAAATAGACACAATTTTTCATAGAATTAATCCTTAAATTTTTTAAAAGTGTATATACAGACAAGTAAAGAGCCTTAAATAATTAAATCCAACTAGTATTTGAAATTTATTTACCCATTTGCGCTAATAATATAATAATTTAGCTACTAGTGCAAAGCATAAACTTTATTTTAAATAAATAAAACTAAATTGGGGCGTTGGTTATGTTAAATTTTAGTTTAGAAAATTGTGAAATTAATCCCTAAATATTTAAATATTAAATCTTCAAAAATGCTGGATCTTTTAAATCATTTAAAAGATCCAGCATTTTTGAAAAAAGTTTTTTCAATTTTTACTAGAAATTTTGTAAATGTTGAAGTGTGTTGATTTTTTTAGAATTTTCATTTTTAAATTTAACGAAAAAAAAATTTTATTTTTTAATTAAAAATTAATCTGGTTTTACTTACTAAGAGATACATGAAAATATAAAACCCAAGATAAAAATATGACTTTTTAAGTTGATATTTTAAAGTTAGAGTTAAAATCTTCAAAGATTAAATTAGATCACATTCAAATGAGGTATTGGTAAAATTTAAGATTTTTCCAATTTCTTTTTTACAAACAGAAGATTTATCAATTTTTTTTTCATTTAAATTTTCTAGCAAAAATTCTCAAATTGAAAGAAACTCAACCAAATTGTTCTTTCAGCTGTTTGAATTTAAAACTCAAAATATTTAAATATAAACTTTTTTTTTAAAAAGAAAATTATGAGCTTTCATTCCAAAGGCAATAGCATTTACTCATGTGCTTGGTAAAGTTTGAATAAACAAACACCTTTTGTAATCTATAACAAAGATGGAACTAAGCGTAAAAAATAAGAAATATAAGAAAAAGAAGTAAGCTAGAAAAAAATTCTAAACTCAATTTAAAAAGTCGCATTTTTATCTTAACTTTTTATATTTTACTATTTTAGAAATATTTTTTATATCAACTTGTAAAGCCACACCTATTATTAATTATAAAAAGACGCATTTTCCGAAAATTTTTAATATCCTAATTTACGCCAAAAAATGTTTTGGATTAAAACTCTTTGTCATTATGTAAGTTTTTTGGTAAAAACTGATGCTTTTGCCACAAATTTCCAATCTAATTAATCGTCGTATTCAATACATTTTTTACAATACTTTTTTTTTAAATGTTGTTTTGGATAAAAGTGCATGCTTTCCTAGAAATTAAATACTGAATTAAAAAAAATTTTAATTTTATAACAGTATTTTTTCAAAATTATGATGAAATACATACCTCATCTTGCTGACCATCCATGATCGATTTGTTTATTGTGTTTAAAAATTTAAATTAAAGAATGATGCAATTTGAACCCAATGAGTCGATTAATTGAAAAAACTCTAATCTCTTTTATTTAGACGCAAGTTTTTCATATTTTCCTAAATAAGAAATAAAATATTCAATCTCAATTCATCAATTTTCATTGATATTTTCATATCGGGATCTAGTTGCCGGTTAGAAATCTTTTACACAAGCAAATTAATTATTTTTGCGAGTAAAGTATAAAGAAAAATTAATTAAAATTTAGCTTTTATTTGAAGAGAAAAAAATAATAATTTACAAAATAATTTTTTTCTTTTTTAGTTAACTTTGTATTTTATTTCAACAAAAGCAAATACAAATATTTAAACTTTTCTGTTAATATCTGTTATCTATTCGAAGCTTAGTCTTGTTCGACCTTTTTTCAAATTTCAAATTGACTATTGATACTAATTAAAAGTTTCAAATGCTAGCTTCTTTTCAGTATCAAACTCCTAATTAAAGCCTAAATACCAAGAGATTTTAATGTATCCTAAATCGTATGTTCTATTACACTTTGTAAAAGCCTTCTAAATTTCCTTTTTGATTTATTATGTATATTTTTCCATAAATATGAGGGATAGAAAACAAATGAGAGTTTGATTAAACACCAGATATAAAAATTGAATAATAATTGATTAGATTTAATTCTCGAACGTCTTGGCTATAATTTAAAGCAACGAGTCCCTAGAATATAAGCTTAAATTAAAAAATATTTAATTTCGTGCATTCTTAGTCGATTCAAGATATTTTTGTCTTTTAAATCCAAATTAATAATAATAATTTTTGTTCCTTTAAATTTCATTGCTACTAATTTAATTGAATTTTTTTTCAAAGCAAATAAATGGAATCTGACTGTGAGTGCATGAAAAAAGCCTGCCGACAACTAAAAAATTTCGTTTTTTTATTAAATTTTCCAATCGCATCAGGAAAACTAAAAACACTTTTAATTTACATATCTTTTCACACTAGATGAAAAATTGACATTTTGTTCGATATTTTAGTAAACATCCTCTGGCTGAGAAAAAGCATCCAAATTTAATCATTTTTAATACTCTTAAGAAATAAAATATTCGTCTAAAAGCTTCGAAAAAGATCAGTAACTTGTCTCAAACGAAGCGAACTTGTGCATTTTTTTCTAATTTAATTTCTTATTTTAATAAAAAACCAGCCAGACTTAAAAGTTTAGATAAAAGCTTTTATTAACGAAAAGAACCAAGGAATTATGTAAATAGAATTCTTGTTAATAGTGTGATAGAGCACTTGAACAACAATGCATAAGGAAGCAAGAAAGAAAATTATGGGAATTTTTGAAATAATTAAATTGACTTAGAATTTTTAAAAATTTTTATTGTTTTACTTTTTTTATTCAAATTAAGATATTAACAGACTTAGGTTTTTTTTTTCTAAAACACTCAATTCCCAGTTTAAAAATTCATTTGCTCATTTTATTTGTAATCGATTGCAACTAAACAACTAAAATTAAATTTTCTTCTCTTTACCACAAGTGAAACTAAAATAAACAAATGGGAATTATTTATTGTCTGATATATGTAATTCTAAACCGATAGTAGATAATAGTTAGGCCTATTGCATTTTCATTTAGAATATTCTTTTTTTTATTTATTGAAAAAAATGTAACAATATTTTGAACATAATTACTCTTCTAAATAAAATGAGTTAATGATTTAGCAAAAAAATTTATCATAAAAATAAAACTTAAATATTGGAGAATTGTTCTCAATAATTGTTTCATCGTTTTCGAATATTTTATTTATATTTGGCTGATATTAAATTTGCTAAATTAAAATTGATAGATGCCTTGAAATTTGATGCTAACTTATTTAAAAACTAATTTGTTTTTAAATTTAAATGATTCTTAGTTTATTTTTCATTATTCATGCGCAAGAATCTTTGAGAGCATTAACTATTTGGTAAATTCAGAAAAGATCGAAAATAAGATTGATTTTAATAGCCAAATTTAAAAATATTTTCATTTAATTGTATTTAAATTGATTTTGGCCTAGGATTTGATTAATTTTTAAAATACTTACATCCATTTTTTACTCAAAGAGAAGTAAACAAATTGGTTAAGTTTAATCCGTTTGAGCAACTTTTTGATTCATTTTATCTATAATAAATAAATATTTAAGATTATTTATCAAAAAAACTTGTTGAAATCAAGGAAAATACAGAAACGTTACTAGGAGTAAAATATGCCTGATTTTTTTTATTGATTTTTTTTTGTATTAATCAAAATTAAATAAATAGTATTAAAATAAAAAAGAATTTACAAAGAAAATATAACCAAAAACTTGAAATTATAAAACTAATTAGACCCTAGTGCTATTTAAAGCTCTTGGAAAAAAGCCGATCAAGGCTAGATGGTAAAATGGTAATACGAATTTGATTTTTTCTATCAAGTTAGTGCAAATAAGAATTTTTGTTTTTTTATTAAGAGTGCTTAGAAAAAAAATTAATTATGAATCTAGAATCGCAAAAGCCGAGATAGTCAAATATCAGTAAATTTTTATTATTCCGTCAAAATTGTTTACTTGATATTATCTTCATCAAATATCAATTTTTACATGACTTTGGGCTTTAAATAACTTTTTGAACTCAATTTTGTTTTCGTTTATACACTGATTTGAAAAAAAAAGAAATATGAAAAATTAAAAATTAATTAAAATAAAAAGCTTAATGGAAACATAAAAATTTTGAGGCCCGTTTATCATCAATATGCTTTTGATATTTTGGTTCATCCAAAATTTAATTAATTTAAACATTTTTTTAGGTTTAAAAAAGCTTAATTAGTATAATTAATGTTTTATTTTAAAAAATACTTGCTTCAGTTAAACTCATGACTCTAATTGTTTTTCTTGAAAGGCAAATGATATTTTGCTATTGATCTGAAATATAATTTTAAATCAAATGCTGATTACATAAAACATTGATTTAGTCAAGAATAAATAAAACATGAAAAATCATTGAGTTTATTCAGAAATTAATTTTGAATATTTAATTATTATCGAATTTCGGTAAAATAATAGACTTTATCGATATTTTTTCTCATGTTATTTAAGTCAACATTAAATAAACAATGAAAAATAAATTATATTTTATTTTTTTTATCAAAAAATTTATAATTAGCCTTGCAACACATTTACACCATTTAAATTTAAATTAAATTGATTTATTTTCATTTACTTTATACTTAATTAATCTTTAAATTATATTTTTATAAAAAATTTATTAAGACTAAAAATTACTCAAAAAATTAATTAATTTTTCAACTTTTGTTGAATGCATGTCTATGATTATTTCCAGGGACCCAAAGTGATTTCTTTTTAATAATTTTTTATTTGCAAAATACACTTAAATATTGATATTACAATAAGAGACCAGATAAATATATGAATCTTTAAATTAGAGATGGTTAAAGATCTTAATGGAAAATTTTGAAATTACTGTTACCTTTTTCGTGAATTTTTTAAATTCACAACCAAATCAAGAATATATAACAATTTTTTTGAACTAAGAAGTGTTTAACACTATTCCTAATATTGATTGACTATGTTATGAAGAAAACAACTGTTAGTGCGAGAGGTATTCAATGGGGATTAACTGCAAAACTTGAAGACTTAGACTTTGCGGATGATCTGGTGCTTATATCTAATACAGAAGCACATATGCATATGAAGACGCAAGACTTGGCGAACAACGCTAAACCAACAGGACTCGAAATTAATGGAGCCAAAACGAAAGTTATGTGCATAAACACCAAATTGGATACCCCAATCACCATCGATGGTACACAAATCGAGTGTGTAAATGAATTCACATACCTAGGGAGCACTATCAGTACAACGTTGGGAACACACAGAGACATTAAGAATAGACTTGCTAAAGCAAAGAGTGTCTTTGCTAGACTCCGACCAGCATGGAAATCAAAAAGCTACAGCAAGGGAACAAAACTTAAACTATACAACAGTGTAGTAAAAGCAACATTGATGTACGGAAGTGAATGTTGGGGGATGAATGAATGTGACAGGAAAAGCCTCAACACCTTCCACACTGGAAGCTTGCGGAGGATTCTCGGGATACACTGGCCTGAGACATTGTCGCATGCTGACCTATACAGAATGACAAATTCTGAGCCATTAAGTCAATGCATTAAGAACAAAAGGCTACGATGGCTCGCGCATGTACTTAGAATGAAAGATACACGGATACCAAAAAGGGCACTTCAATGGACACCTCAAGGGAGACGTAAGGTAGGACGACCAGCAGTAACATGGAGGTCAACAATCACGAAAGAGCTCATCGAAATGGGAATGACATGGGGAG